>WURS02076409.1:0-10303 GCA_011762765.2 Rhinocypha anisoptera | reverse complement strand
ATATTTTGTGGAAAAGTGCATATCTTTATTCATCATGGATTCCTTCCACTATATCAAGCCTGATACCGTTAATCTTTGTTAAGGCATTGTTGGTGGCTAGTGGGTTTGGTGTGGACCTTTTGATTTTTTTAGTATTCTCCATTCTCGGTCCCATTGTTTTGCCTCTTTTCTGAAGGAAGAAGGAGTTATTGAAGGAGTAGGCATTGTTATTGAGCATAAGGTGGGCTAAATTTAAAAGGAAGTCGGAAGAGGGTTTCCGAATAGGGCGAAGGGAGAGGTAGTGATTGAGAGAGGAAAGACCTTTATTGTGAGGGATAGAAGTGTTAGCCATGAGTAGCTGGGGGTAGGAGGAGATGTCCGGGTTTTTTAAACGGTTGAGGAAGTGATAGGAGTCTTTGATGAAGGAGGTTAGGGATAGTACTATTGGTTGGAGGTGGTAGTCAACGAAGGCGGTAATTTGTCCGGTGGGGAAATTATAAGAAGATACAATGGGTCGGTAGGGACGTTGGGTTTATGGATTGTTGGAAGGAGATAAAGATGAGATGTTGTTGGGTGAAGTGGTGAAAGAAAAGAAATATCCCGGGAAGCAAGACCTTCTTTTGGTGCTGATTCTTGGAAGAAGGAGAATATGGATTTCTGGATGTCAGGAGTGGGGTTATGGTCAAGGGGGTGGGACGGGTGCGTGGGGCGAGAGAGAGAGGCGGAATGGGGGGGAGGGCGAAGTGGGATTGCATGAGGATCCGTGATTATTGTGGTGTGATGTGGAGTGGTGTGTAGTACATATGTCCTATATAGTAAGCCGGGCAGAAGGTGCACTGAAGGTGACAAATAACATTTACCGAGGAGCAAGTGGGGGAGGATTGAGGGGCAGAGTGAAGAAGGTGACTGAGAGTGGGCGGAGGAGGGGGGTTGCGTTAGGAGTTTACAGGTTTTACAACTTGATCGATGACAGGGAGAATAAGTTTTATTATTTGGGGAGGATTTAATGAAGGTGGGGTAATTATGAATATTTGGGAGAGACTGTTAGGGCGTTTAAAATAGACGGAGGGGCAGAGAGGGAATAAAGTGGCAGTAAGGGCATTATAGAATAGAGAGAATGGGATAGTATTCTTTGAGGATGTGTTTGAGAGATTGAGCTCCTGGGAGGTAGGTGGTAGAAAGAGACATATGATCTTGGGATTTGGAGGGTCGAGGATTAACCTTTAAAGTGGTTTATTTATTTATTTTTATTTAGAAGAGAGACCGGATAGCCTTGTCAGAGGAGAGAGGTGTAGAAAGGAAATTTTTCAGGAAGTCGGAGTTACTACAGATTCGTTGACCACGGATAAATAGGGATTAGGGAATGGAGCGTTTGGTGTGTGGGGGGGGGGGTGGAAGCTGTTGTAATGGGGGTATTACTGTTTATTGGTTGGTTTCATTTGCACAGACGTATGGAATATTTGATTGAATATGGAAATATTAACATCCAGGAAGGTGATTAAGGAAGTGTAAGTGGAAGAATTGAAGGAAACGGAGGAGGAATCATTAAGAAACAAAATGAATTGGTTTAGGGAGTTAATGTCATGAGTCCAGAGGAGAAAGATGTCGTCGATATATTTACACCTCAGAAGGGGTTCGCGGGGTTGAGTGGGGAGAAATTTTTGCTTTTGGAGGCCTAGAAATAAACTGGCAATAGGAGGGACTGAAACTGCTACGTAGAACGGATGCTTGCTTCAGCGACCCAAACATAAGTATTTACACTGCTAAGGTTCGTTTGTTAGATATCTCTGGACATACTATTCGATAACTCCCTCCCTCAATCATCCTTCCGCACTTTACTTGTAGGACCTTTATTCACGCTATCAAATCAAACTTATGGTAAGATGAGGCATGTATTGAAAATAAATGTACTCATTGAGACAAACAGCATTTGATACAATGCAATAATATTAAAATATCTCAGTTTGTGCACGCTTCTATCAGTTTGAATTTAAAAGAATTTTTCTCAAAATGGTAGGAAAGTAAAATATCGTTTTTTTGCGTTTTTACGTCTGCTTTATTGTCTCCCTTTCCCATCTATACAACTTAACACTTTGCCTCATCCGTCCCATTTCCTCTTGCCCGTCGCTAATATAAGTAACTGCGAGTGGGTTCGATTCAGGCGGGGAAGTGATCCCAAACCTTCCCGTCTGAACCGACGTCATCCGCCTACCCTTCCATCCCTTCCGACAATTTTACACGTTCTGTTTGTACAACTTCCCCTCTCTTATCATGGTTCATTTCCGAAAGCCATATAGAGATATGATCAAATCTGCGGTGGCGATTCTGGACCTTAGCGGCGGCGTTCCTGGCGCGATTGGGGTGAGATGACGGGGAATGATGAGAATCTCATTCTCCAATAAGTAATTGTTGATGTAACTCACAGTTACCAGCCATTGTAACTACTGTGTGTCAGAGGGGGATGAAAATGGCTGGGTTGGCGGGTGAACCTATGGCACCCGTGCCAAAAGTGTTGACACGGGGAGTAATTATTAGCACGCCAATACCACTGTGGGGGGGGTTTAGAGTAGGCACTGTGGAAAATATTGCACTTTGGTCAATATATTTGAATGAAAAGGGTGATCTAGAGACTCCTCTAAAAATCAATTGACTTAAACAGTGCTTCATCGCTACACTATCCTTTCTGTCAAGGGGCTCAATACACTCTCTCCCCGTCGATGGTCACTGTTTGACCTAAATATCGCTGTAGGAGTCTCTCGATCAGGCTTTCATTAAAATATATTGACTAAAGGATTCTTGTCTCAATTTGAAATCGATTCGACTAAGCGAACAGATTTTCACGACTAATTTTAGTTACAATTATTATATTAATATCACTGTTATATTTCCTTTGTGATTCGTATGAATCATAATATTACTGTAATCTTAGGTTATTCTCGCCTCACGAAAGTGTAATTTACGACCGATGGAGATTTTATATGATCTCATTCGTATCGCCATCATTTTTTTATGCAATCCACGAAAACATATTATCTTAATAAAAATAATCGGGAATAAAATTTTTTACATTTTGTATTGAGAACTTTCTGTGCATCTCTTAAAGACAATTGCAATCTATAACTCACTCGGGTTGTCTCGCGAGTCAAGCGTATGCTATCTATTTCATAAACTCTCACTCAATCGACATCTCTAATCTAGTCAGAGCTCGTAAAAAGTCTCTCACAATCGACATATTTATCCCTCATACCTCCTCTCCATTCTTTTTACCCTTTCTTAATAATCAAATAGTGGCTTATCCTAACAACATATCTCCAGGTAATAACCATAGCCCCGTAAATCTATCATGTTTTCTGGAAACATTGATGGCAGATAGCAACGTTTTAGTATGAGCTCAAGTACTTGCCAAAAATTAGCGAGTGGATTGATTGTGCGGAGCTTTTGACTACTGCAAGTGGGGAATTGTGTCCAAATCCCAATATTACATACGGATAATCGCAGTCATTATGTTCGTCGTAGTATCAGATTTTCCTCGGGAACAACATTCGGTGTAAAGGAACAGCCCCCCCCCTTGTGCTGATCTAGTGAGCTTCACCTTCTCAACCCTCGAATATAATTTCGAACTGACGTTTGGGATGGAATTTATGGGTGGCGATGTTCTACGATAAATGAAAAATTTGATATCTCATAACTGAGCTCGGATTACTTTTCATAAATATTCGCATCTATCTTGCGTGCATTATTTGACTTTCTGCTAATGTTCGTAATGAATATTTTTAAATCTAGGCATTGTTTTTTCTCAATTTATCTGTAGTATCACATCTCATTCGTTCTATACTTATAGATAAATGAAATTGATAGATGTTTTTGCTGAAGGTGGCGCTTATATCGTCATAATGCAATGTAAAAGGAATTTTATACACTAAATAAAATTTTTTGTTAAGAAAATAAAACCACTTGGTTAAATAAACTCTTTTTGAACTGTAATTAGGTCATATTTGTGATATTTCAAGGGGTTGCGACTATTCAGCATATTGAGAAATTTTTTTTCATCCCGTGAAGTCTATGCACATCGCTCTTAATTTCACAAATCAGGAGCTATTTCCTTGATGTAAAATAATTGACGTATCTATCCCATACAACGCATTTAATTCTGTAGGTGACGAGCAATGTTTCCGCATCTGTTTTATTCCTTTAATTGCCTCCAATAGCATTGCCTAGCATCGCGAATATATTTCTAGCGTCATGGTGTGTACTTGCGATCGTTTCTGGTCTTAAATCGATTATCGCCGTAGTAGGTATACCCCCTTGCGGCGTGCACTTTCCCAAATTGATTTTAAGAGCATCCACAAGGCGTCTGATTTCGGTTCGTTAAGTCTTAATCCCAAAACGAAATCCATTCATACAAACGTATTAAGGGGCAATCCATTTTTTAAAGAAATTTTACTGCGCAGTTAAATTTCCTTAATTACAACGCTGTATTTAAAGTTCCTAGCTTAAAAAATTTGGTATTTTTTTACGGTTCGGTTTGACGGTTTTGCAGGAGAATAAAATACCAACGGTTAGGATGGTGGATTGCATGGTAAGCACAGGAAGTTTAGTAAACATCAAAATTTATTCATGGAAAGGAAGGTATACTTGGTAGTGTGGAGTGAGTTGAGATGGAAAGATAAGAGAATATTATAGAAGCAGTAGGTAGTTATTGGTCAGTGGATGGCGGAGGGGAGAGGAGGGATTAGAAGGGAAGGTGGTAAACAATGTGTGGGTGAGTGATGGGATAATATTGGCGAGAGAGAGAAAGGGAGAGCTTAAAGGCAGATCCAGATCACATAGTTGTAATCCGGATCTATCTGCATAATGGTTGTCAACAGGAGTGGGTAGTAAATAGGATTTACGATCAGCTTGAGGAATTTATTGTGAACATGCCATAGGGTAAAGAATGAGTGCTGATGGGGAACTTAAATCCAGTCCTCGGTGAAGGGTCCCCGGGGAATAAAAGAGCAGGAGACATCAGATTGAAACGTTCACGAGAAAACACGTGGAATATATACATGGATGTCAAAGGGAGACCACTTTTAAATAACATCCTAGCTGGACAAAGATAAAGGCAGACATAGACCGGGATCATAAATTGCAACGATTTTCCGTCAGCGGACTCCAGCTCAACACACAATTTCGTGAGAAGGAAGCGTTATATAAAATTATAGAGCCGGAGGTTACGTTAATGGAACACAGAAGCCGTTAACAAGAAGTAGGAATAATGAGTATCAGTGACATCATCCGCCAGGCACCCGATACTCACTGCTTCGTTCTCCGAGGGACGTCCTAGCCACACTCGGAACGGTGGGAAGGTTCATGCGAGCTCTTCAAACGAGGAATGACGAGGGCTGCCGAATAAGTGATGGGGAGAGTGAACTAAGAGAGAATCAATGGGGCGATGGCTTATGCATGAGACAATTGGGAAGATGACAGAGCGAATAGAAAAGGGAAAATGATATTACGAAGGGTGGATGACGGTGGTAAGAACAAGGGAATCGTAAATAGAGGCGAGAGACCGATAAAGGCGAAGGAAATTTCCTGGAAAGAGCAGTACGAGTGTGCGATGCATGAAATGCAAAAAGCATTGTCAGGAAACAGAAGAGGATATGCGGTCTTTGCTATAAGTCATGTGCTGGGAAAGCATTGACAAACCTGAGTAAATTTTGAAGCAAATAGAATATATTCGTGGAGGAACTCTAGGGAACGAGAATAGGCATCTATATTTAAATTTAGGAGAAGAATGTGAAGTAAAGGAGGATAGCGTCTTGGAAATAATCACTGATATATTAAATAGCGAGAAAAATTTAGGAAAAATGCGATATGAATGTCAGCCAGGAAGTTGGAATAGATGATATTTCCACATATTTTTCCTATGGATAAAGGAAAGAGAGAATTGAGGGGCATTACTGAAAATAACAAAGATCTACATTAATTATGACATCAAAGAAAGCAAAAACTGTACTTTGTGAGTAATAAAGCGCAATTAGTTTGATTTCTCATTCGGCGAAGGTATCATAAGTAACATACGGGAAACAGTAGGAATAATCAGTAAAAAATTGGAGGAGAGGGTAAGCCGATTCTCGGCATTAAGGAGGTTGGTTCGCGACCGCGTTAGCCAAATTCGCAAGGGATAATTGGATATTTTTGCACGCCAGTGAAATAATACTGCTACATCTTATAAAATGCCCTCTTTACTGAAGAAGGGACGGATGTTTTCCCGGCGTGTTGCGTTGGTGAAGGCTATTCGGGTCCTCCACTGGGTCACTCTCTGCATTTCTGCCGACGTTTCGATGACCGAGTCGTCCGTCGTCCTCAGGGTGTCGCCCAGGGAGTCGTCCATCACCCTGAGGACGATTGACGACTCGGCCATATAAAAGTCGGCGGAAATGCAGAGAGTGGACCCGGTGGGGAACCCGAATAGCCTTTGCCTTCTTTACTGTCACAAAGAAAAAGTTTCTCACTGAAGTTGCATAGTAGTCATTGAAAATTGATTTTAATGAATACTTTTCTCAGCCTGAAAGTTGAGTCAAAATAATGATTATGCTTCAGATATAAATTAATAATATCCTGTAAAAAGCGTTAGTGAATAAATAAATATTAAAACTTAAAGTTAGATTACAATATTCCCTCAATCCACCTCAAAGTCCCTTTTATTTTGAAATTATTAATTTTTAAAATTTATAAATTCGGCAACGCCGAGTTTTTTAGTATACACTGCCGATTATATGTGCACTCCTAAAGTCACTTGATTGATATCTGCTATTTAAAAATGGTGGGGCTACTGAGGGTCAACATTGGAGCAACAAACGTGTAAAATATTGATTTTAAATTAGTTGTATGAAATGACGAACCGAGTTGGTTCTTCGGATTAGCTAGAGGCGCGCTTCCTTCCACCCTTCCCAATGAACCGTTTCTCGATCCCAACTTCTGGCATAGTGCTTTACCGCCACCACAACGGGAATTGACGAAAATCAATTGGGGTGCTATTGAATTCATGGACCATATGTGATTTTCGTCAGTAGAAACAAATTAAACGATTGATACCTCCGCTGAAGTCATGCCAGCAACGCAATATCGCAAAACGAAAGTCATGTTATTTTGATCATATTTTCCGAACGTATAGGAAAATGTGTCTTTGATCAACATTTTCCAACAGAAAACCGTCAAACTGCACTACTTTTTCCATCATTCGCAGTTCAAAATACACGCGCTTGATGGCGAGAATCGGCACCAATTAGAAAAAAGGTATGTTTTCATGTCGCAGAGTGTCATTTTTTCAAAATAAATGATGTTTGATGCGCTTTTCACCGATAAATTAGATGGTAAAAATATTAATGCACCATTGTGCGAATAGCGATTTATCGAAAATGGTGCAGCGATTTTCTGCTATTATAGCCGGAGAACTGGCTTAGTGACATGTAGATGGCGTCGTGGCCGCTCAACGTTTTGACAATCCGGTTTCATAAAAATATTCTTTCATTTCAAATAAAGGCTGAATATCTATTGAAAATGTAAAAACAAATGAGAATAGTGAACCACAGGAAAGTCAAGGACTAAGAAATATAGTGAAATGTGAAACTACGAACCACACGTAACCCGAAACTGACGACGATTTCGGCGTTGCCGAAATAAACAAAAAAAATAATTTAAAAATGAACGATAATATGAGGTGGATTGAGGAAAATTGTAATCTAACTTTTTTAATATTTTAATATTTATGTAGTTAATGTTTGAACATTATAGACGTTCATTCATACCGAAGCATTACTTTGACTTAACTTTCAGGCTGAGAAAAATATTCGTTTAAACAATTTTCAAAGAGTACTATGCCACTTTATTGTGGCACTTTTTCTTTGTGACGGCAAAGAAGGTATTTTTGTAAGATGTAGCAGTATTTTTTTCAATGGCGTGCAAGCATATCCAAATATCCCCGCGATTTTGACTCTCGCGGTAGAGAACTAAACTCCCCCACTGGAAAAAAAAACCATTTGTTGGCTCCGCTACGTATGTTGTCCTGGGCAATCCAGGAAGACGGAACCCAGTCGCCCCGCAGTTGGGGAGAGGAGCCAGCCGCCTTCCTGGCCACCGCTCTCTCTCTCTCTCTCTCGCTATCCATACTCCACTCACCCACGGTGGTGGTGGCCAGTCGCGCGATCCGCCGGCCCCCCCCCCCCTTCCCTCCCCGCACCATGATCGCCCATAATTAGCACCTGCGCGACTCAACTCTCCGCGGAACGCCCCCCCCCCATTCCCTCGGCCGCGACTTCGACCGCAATCCTTCGCCGCCGCGGAGGTTGAGGGGGAGAATGTGGGAGAGGGGAGGGGAGGGGAGGACCCGACACCGCAGGCCGGACGCATAATTGAACCCGCGGGAATCAAACGTTTCTGAAAGGAAATGTTATGATGCATTATATGGTGGGGAGGGAGGGACGGGCGAGAATTTAAGGCCGCATGCTTCGTTGGCACTTCCGAGAAGTTGGACCGATGCACCAGAATAATAAATCCACCCGCAGGTAGAAATTGACCGTGGCTAAAGATTTTTTTGTTCGTGACTCTTTTCTCTCTCTTAATGGACTTGGTACGCCCGTGGAACTTAATTGCAACGTTTTTGTCGGCGAAGGCTTTTCGCCATAAGTATCCAGAAGAGTGCACGGTGTTGTGTCCTAGAGATGCCGCGTCCGTTTTAACATTCGAATATTTGTCCGTATATACTTTCCTTCGTGAAATATTTCCCGCTTGCATTGCCAATACATACAAGTCCAATCAATGAATGTCTTTCATTCTTCAAAGACTCGGGGAATGCCGTATTACGAACGATAGAACTAATGGGTGGGAATAACTTCGAATAAAATTGGAGTTATCTTGTTTCCTAGTGAAAAATTAAGATACCCACGAAGTAAAAATAGTTAGTTTTAGGACGAAATCGAAATATTTTACTTCGGTTTAATAAGTATAATTCGTGTGCGCATAGGTACTTCCGATTTGGATTTTTATGACTCTCGACAGCGCGAATTCTCCTGAACGTAATTAGAGATAGGCTTGAGGATTTGAGAAGAACGAAAACTTTACAGTGCAAATACATGCGAGTCATGTATACATATTTCCTATTGTTAACTTCTACTAAGATATTGATTGAGCGAGCGAAAAAAAATCCCTTTAAAAAATCCACGTCTTGATCCTCAAATATTCCTCCACTTCTTGACGTTGTATCACCTGCCATTTAAATTTCCGGCTACATTTACTCCCTCGAGGCTAACATCATTTGGTTTTGGATGAGTGTGTTAAACTCTTTCGTTGCTTTTCGCGGGATGGGTTTGCTTCTTTCTGTAAATGGCCTTTTGTTTCTCCGTCGTCTAATTTGTTCATTCCTGAATCATTAAGGTCTTAAGGAATCAGATGCCTATCCGGAGTACTAAATTACTTCGTTCCCAAATCGGGGAATCTCGCTCGCGGAGAGAAAGAGTCGTTCGAATAAGTGCCGAAAATTGCACTATTCCAGGAAGTCGTCTAGCCACGCCACACTCCTTCATAGGCCGGCAACTGGAACGTCCGGGAGAAGACTTGGAATTATGTAATTACTTTTGAGTCCCATCTCAGCAATTAATTATTGCTTCGCAACGTTTTGAGTCGAGGATATTAGTTCGCCGACGGCTGTAATATACGAAACGCCTCCTTTTATTCCAGTTTTTTTGGTTCAGGGTGCTTGACAAGGCAAAAATGGGCCGCATCATTTATTTGAACGGCCCCTGGATCCGTGAAACGGCCCGAAAAAAATGACACGCTCGCCTCTTTTCTGGTCGTTGGAAAACGCTTCCCTTTCGGAGGAGGACGGTATTTTGCGTCCATTATGATCGGGACGATAAAATTAGGAGGGCAGCCGCATCTCGCGACCCCTCGACGTGGCGATCGGAGGAAGGCCGGACGCCGATTGAGGCCCCCCTCCTCCCGCCGCACACTCCTCTGCTTTAATAATTGAAGCCAATTTTTTAATGCATAGTTATTCCAGTAATCGCCTTTTTCACGCTACCCCACACCGATGCTTAATAAAGAAGGACGATCCGTTCAAAGCGACTCTCCTTTTAATGAACGTCTCTGACGCAAACGAACTTGTGGGGGGGGGGAAGAAGGTCTCTCCAGCCCTCCTTCGTTCGCATGCCAGGAGGGGCTAGAGTGGACGTTGCGTCGGGAGGAGGCTTTTTTAATGGTCTGTGTTACGATTTTACATGTAAGTATATTGTGTGTCAATCATTTATAAATAAATTCATACAAGTCTATTCTCAGCTCTAAA
>WURS02076398.1:0-10303 GCA_011762765.2 Rhinocypha anisoptera | reverse complement strand
GCCACGCCTGGTTTGAATAACTGCCGGGATGAAGTTATCGGCGAATTGCACGCGCTCTTGCGAGCGAACGAGCGAAAGACCTTTTTCCTCGGCGGTTTTACGGATCCCGGGCCTGGGAATTATCTTCTTCGGGCTTGCAGTAGAGGACGACCGGTGGATGAAGTGATGTTTTTTGGTTGGCGAGAGAGAGAGAGAGAGAGAGGCGGAGGTAGAGCGGTATTCCCAAAAATTTATCCTCCAACCTCAAACTCTCTTTCTCTCCCTCTTTCTTCTCTCTCTCTCTCTCTCTCTCTCTCTTTCTCTCACGACAGGTGAACTTTGGAGATAAGGAGGGAGGTCGAAAAAAAGGGAAGAGGGAAAGATAGAGGGAGAGAGATGGTTTGTGAGTTTTACATTATGATTAAGACTGATTTTATTTTTTTTATAGATCCGTCGTGAAAGCTCTAAGAATGAATGAAAAAGCACAAACGACCACTGACATCCTAACCCCACTAAATCTCCCATTAGATATCGCAATAAGATGGGACGGGGTTTGGAGGGGGAATTGGGGTGGTGCGATATGTTATTAAGTGGATTTGCTTAATGCCCGCTGACGCACTCTTAAATCAGTCCAAGAGCCATTATGCTTTCTTTATTTTTCACCACGTCGTAAAAATCAAGATTGTGGTCCTGTTGATGGCGGTGGGACTAAGCACGCAGTGGCTGCAGCATTCTTAATGGTTATAAAAAAACATAACGAGGCACCGTTATGACCTTATGCGTGCGTCCGTGACATTTAGTTTTTGAATCTTAAGGTCACAGCAGGATTAAAACAATGAGTTATTTCACTAATTCACAGAGAAGATAAATTTGTGCCTGCATTTACCTAAATATATACACATACCTAAGGATTCCGAAAACGAAAGAAGATTTTTTATACTTGGTGGATCGAGTGCCTCCGTCACTCGTATTAAAACGGCGGAAAATCTTTTCGTTTCGTCACAATTTATAGACTTTTTATCTCTTTTGAATTTTTCCTCTCCATCAAATTATTAACATCGCTAAGCCCTGACTGTTCATTAGTACCATTTTTCAAAACGGATAGGGAAAGATGGTCCCGTTTTCAGGCCCCCTTCCAGAGCACTGGGCCATAAAATGACCGCAGTACGTCGCCCGGCCCCTAGATTAATGCTGGGTGGAGGCGCACACGAGTACAACGTATGTTTCTAATCTATTTTGCTCTGCATTTATCTAGAGTGGTGGCACGACCCGTAAACATTTTGCATGGCTTAAATCGTCGTTTCAGTCCGAAAGAGCAGACCGCGGGGTAAGAACATGGTGATGAATGCGTGGACTTGGTTTTAGTGCCCTAATAGACACTTGTAGGCCCACAACGTTATTCAACATGCTTTTGATAAAGATTTGGATTACTGGGGAGGTTGAGGGTCTTATATATAACCTTAGGTGCCTCGCATTAAACACACCTCGAAAAAGGATTCGATTTATAGTTTTAAAAATTCTTGGATGATTTTTTATGAGTGTTCTTAGGGATTATTTCTCGATGGGTTTCAAAGGCAAGGGTTTGTTTGTTATGAATAAAAAAATAAGTTTAAATATTTCCAAAATATCGCAAATTATAATCAAAAGGCGCATATATTTTTTATTCAATATACTTGTATATTGGCTTTCAACTCCGAAGCAAGTCCGAATCAAATAAAAGAATAATTTTAAATAATTTAAATAAATGCTAATTAGGTAAGGCGCCAAAGGAGCAGGGTACGATAAGACCTTAGCTTACAATTATCATTTTCATATTTTTAATAATTCCATGTAACAAGTTCATACTTTCCTTCAAAGGATTTAAGGTAAATAATGAAGTACTCTGTGTTCCCCTATTAATAAAATATTATTTGGTTTATCTCACATTTGGCTTCCTTTTACTTGAAGAACATTGTTATTTTTTACAATAATGGTTGGATGCCTGAATGTTTGTTTTTAACATTTCTTTTTTAACATTTCCTATTGATCTTATATCCTTTCTTTCCTTTGTTTCAACATTATCAACCAAATATACTTAGCATTTAAAACATTGCAATATCTTATATAACAAAACTCTTCATTTCATAACATGTCATTATTAATGACCAATCATTTTTTTCATTTTCCCCTTGTTTTCTAACCCAACACATTAAAAATGGTTTATGATTTGACCGCATCCTAATACGCAAAAGTTTTAGATTTCTTGCAAAAATTTAATTTTTATTCGCCTAAGACATAATTCTGTTAAACTGTATCAAATTAAATCTTCATGTTAAAATGTCTATAAAAGTGACTAATTTCATTTTACAATCATAGTTTGCAATTACTTTAGTGAAGAGATAATGCCTGACTTAATTCGTTATAAAACTCCACAAATGTTGATATAGTTAAGGCGAATTATTTTAAATCCTTCTGGAAGTGAAATCATTAAGTTATTTCTGATACAGAATAAAAAGACACGTAATAAATATGTCTGAACGGAGTTAAATACAACGTTTCCTTAATTTTTGTCATACCGTACAACTCAATTTACATCTAACATCACAAATATTGTTTTTGTTAATGTTCGGTAGAGTAGAGTCGTAATTGAATCAGCGTTCTTCCCTCTTTAAACCCATTCCTTATGATCAGCCTCCGTTCCGGAAGCTAATGTAAAGGATGGCTGAGCTTGTCCCCTGGATCGGAATGCTCTTATGTCTTTTCCTTTTTCGGGATAAATTCTAATCAAAATGAGAGAGTAGCCTTACTTGTTCCTTCCTTAGATTCGCCACCGTCAAAAATCAATACTGCTCACGTGAGAGAATCAATACATGACACCAACCTGGAAAGCTTGATGCCCTTCTCACCCACAAAATTATCCAAGGTTCTCGGTGATCCAAGGGTTAATAATGCTACAGTCTCTTTGTGAACACTATACCCAATAATAATATAAATATTCTATAATATTTGTGAATATATCTCTTAAACATGGCTAAAATACCATTGAAACACTCTAAATAAGGAATGAAAGTTCACGCATTCCGGTGACGTCCTAATTTAATATGTAAAATGATTTTATTAGTTGAAATCTCATGTATATCATATATTCTTTTAATAAAACCGCTAGGTGGTGAATCTTGTGTGTTAAATGTGATCATTCCTCGTTAAATTTTTAAAGTGTTTCTGTGAATAATTAAACATTTGGTGTTGAAAAAACATGAACCTTGAAATAAACAAAGAGACTACGCGTATAATTTATGGACTTGCAGAAGATTTTCAAAACAAGTACCAGTTTGTGCTTTCCTTGGATTAACTCAATTCATGAAACCTACATCTTCTGATAGCATTAAGCTGCCCCAAAACAGCATAGCATGCGACTCAATTAAGCATATATTTGAGCTAAGTGTTGTTCTACCCTCATACTTGAGATCTTGAAGTAAAAACATTTGGAATGAAGTTGAATTTTTAATATTTGGAGTTGGCTTTTATTTATACATTAAATCATTATAATGGAAAACATAACGAAATAGCAATTAAAATAGAATTCTAGAAAGCTTCCAAAGCATTATTTTTTTTCTGCATTTAGTTTCAATTATCCCTTTATTCAAAAAGTTTAAAAATACCTTTTTCAAAAAAGTTATTTTTATTATCAACATCATTAAAATATCATTAAATATCATTTTGCGTTAAGCTGAAACAAGTTGGCAATATATTGAAATAAGAGTAATCCCAAGTAAATTTAGTGACCTCTATTCGATTTGATCACATACGTATTTAATCAATATCTCCAACATATTTCTGGATATTTATTTGTGTTATCTAAAACCTATTCTTACTAGGAGTTAAAGAGTTAATTACTCTCCAAACTGCTTTTGTCACTTGTCTGAAATTCATCTTCTTGAACATTTTTCTATTTGCATATGATTTTAAAACTTTTCTTCAAAACAATATCTATAACTTTTGTATTTTCTAAAGAGTCATGGTATTGAGTAATGACCATATACATATTGTTTATTGAGCTGTAGTTAACTGATTATAATTAACACTTATATACATTAAAAAATAAAAACATAAAAGTTCTCTCACTTCACGATGTGGATGAGAAACGATTTTTCTTTAACATCATTTATACTCTTATTACGAAGTAAAAGTATAAAAAAACATGGCCCTTTTTCAAATATAACCATATAAAGTATGAAAACAACCATTTGAAAATTGTAATCTTCTAAAAATATTGTAACTTTTTATTTGTTGTTGATAGTTTATTGGGTATATTTTTATATCTTGCGCTCAGATCGATGTTTGTTGGACATGCTTCTAACTAAATTGTATCTAGAATATGGAAATCTCTTAATTCAGAACTTTGGGGTGACATTATTGATAAATTCAAGAAATTTTTCAACGACGATAATGAATTAATTATCTAATACTAGCTTTCAAAAGGGACACTTGGAAACGGATTAATTGGAAACTTTATTTAGATGATTCACAAGATCCTCCCTTGAAATTTTAATGTGATTTCATTTCCTACCTAAACTACTGTGAACGTAAAGAAGTAATATGAATCGCAATTTTGGAACAAATGAATTCCAATGGAGACCGAATTCTTCACATTAATATTTCCTTTATTTTCGTCGACCCATAGGTACCAAACATATTACATATTATTAAATACGTTGTGTGCAGATAACTATGGAGAGGATTGATCTTTTAAGAAATATTTGATTCCAAAGTATTTGGCTACTTTTTAGTATAATCCATGAGACTAAATTTGACATCACTGAAGAAAGCAATGCCAATAGTATTGATGTATCACCACGGTCATGATTTTATCAACGAATAAAGGCTACTTTTCTCATATTTGTAGAAATTCAAATAAATGAAACTATTCGGGAGCCGTCATCGTCCCATGTCTCGTGAATAGCTGGCGAATTACTTCCGCGCCAGAAACTTAGTTTCTCTTCCCCGAGGTATCTCATTTGGAAATAATTCACCTCATTTTTTTTTCAATCACGCCCTCTCGTGATTACTCCGACTCCTGCCTCCTTCGGCTGTCTCACTCTCTTTCGACGTTCGGAAAATGACCATTTTCCTTGGGGAGGGGAACGCGGTTAAAGTTGAGAGTGTTTTGCAAGGAAAAGGCTGGGAAAGTCCATAAACGCCAGCGGCGCAGTGTGGAGGAGAAATTATCGGCAGTGGAACGGGAGCATTCTAGCGAGCCGAGGTCTTTGCGGAACTCCGGAACACAATAGCCGCGGGCTAATGACCAACTAACTAGTGACGCGTGTGAAGTCACAGAGATGGGAAGAAGTGAACGACAAAGGGTTGGGAAGAACAGGAATTGAAGGAGATAATGTGTGAGGCGGGAGGGGGGGGTAGGGAGCGAATGCCAAGGCGAGCGACCGTTCCCTAGGGGATGTGCTCGGGCCCTTGTATTAGGACCACTCCTGCGTGCAACTTTTTTAATTGCTGAAAATGTTGTAACTTTGTTAAATACCGTGACGTCTCATCAAGGAACAATGTGATATCGTTTTTTCATGCTGAAGAACGCCCATAATCTATGAAAATGATCCCCCTTGATAACATCAAGAGAATATTCGTCCCTTTAACCTCTGAGAAGCTATAGGTAGAAGGCAATGGAACAAAAGAAAATTTATACGAAGAGAACTTTAAAAGGGTAAATCATTATTGTAGGAACATTGTGAAAAATAATTGTTTCCTTAAGATAGTGCAAAGAAAAAGGAATTTATTTTTTAGTCAATATTGATCATGAAATATAACCTCTTGTCAAAGTTTATATATAAATATACAAATATCTCAAGCTCTTATAACGGACACAAATTTTGAAATTACTCAAAAAAGTATAATAGAAATAAATAATTTGTATACTTAAGACAGATAAATGCAGTTGTTGGAAAACTGCATTGAAGTCTTCTGGCTTATATCATTGGCGAAAAACCTATATACATGTTTATAAAATGGAGGTCATGGAAACCTAATAATTAGAGCTCTTGGCTACTGTAAGGAGGAACCAGGTTTAAAACCCTGTGATACCTTGGACAGCGCTAGGTAAACCCAGCATGATGATTTTATGGGTACCATATTTGGAAAAATGCAGCAGCACAGGAAAAGGAACTTACTCCCCTAACTTGATGAACCACACTTAATAATAAGTCCAATGGAGTTCAAATTTTCACACGTCCTTGGACTTAATACTACGTCGGCTCTATCCTCACCTATCAAACCGAGTTTAGTCTTGAAGACTGGTTTTTATGTATAAATCATAACCCAAATCCAAACTATTGAAATTTTACTCAGGCGGTTCTTCGAATAATGAATTACCGGCGGATCGACAAAAATCAACAGACTACCAGGGCCTAATCAAATTCCGAAGATGGAGAAATTAATGGATTAAAATTATTGATAAAAGAACTCCTGGAAATAATTGACTAACCCGTCAGGGAATGGACCAAGATATAATTAGTCATCTTGTTATGCTATTAGCAGGGAATTATTAAAAAGTTCCTGGCAAAAAGTCTTTTTAACATGAAATGAACTCATTAAGCGCAAAGGGAGTCCCGAGAAGTAGAATGGTGCCGGAGAATTACGACCCGGCGATATAATTACTCTAAAAGCCCAGAACACCGTAGCAGGACGTAGTCGAATAAGAGGAGACCGGAATAATGGAAATTTCGTGGCAGCCTCCCAGGCCATTGCAAAAGGGTGTGGCTCGCTGGCCGTGGACTGTTGACCATGCACTCCCTGCGCCGGATACATTCGGCCGCGAGAGCGTGCCTACGTGGGATATGGGCCTAGATGGAAGGATTACAAAGGAAGCATCGGAATCATTAATTAACGAATCCGTCGAATTTCTCAAGCACAAGGTCGTATTGAAACCCCATGCCATATATGCCATATTGTTAATGAAATCCATTTGCTCATTTTTTTCTCCGTGAAGTCGCCGGCTTCCAAGGAATAATCTGTGAGAAGCATAGGGTTGAAGTTGTGGGCATATGATTCAGGTTTAAGGGCAGTTACCAAATGATCAGTATGTTGGATTGGAAACATTTTGTTCTGTCAGCCGCTGCAAAGAGATAACTATACCAAAAATAGTTTCTCGACTAGTGGAGAATATATATTAAATTAAGTTTTAGATGTGAGTAAATTAAATAGAAAAACTACTTTTTGAAAGAATGAACAAACTTCCGAATGAGGAAATTAGTTTTCATCCAAGGAAATTTATAATTTCATGAGATGTGACAGTTACCTAATTACTTAAAGAACGGTTGATTGCATTACCGCCTCGTAGGTTATTTATATTTTTGCATATTGTAAAATGTATAAAATGTTTGGAGCTGTGGTGTATAATTTTCTGTTTCTCATACTTCCATTAATTGATTTTGACAAAAGGCTATAAAAAGTCCAGAATAGCTGCATTACTTACCAATAACCAGAGTATATAAGTACACATGCATTTATTTACGTATACATATTATCGAGTGACTACGAATCAATTAAAAATATTTTCGCCACATTTCATATAGATTTGCGTCGGCAATGTCGTCCAATTGAACTGAATGATCAGACTAATTTCGTTCCCGAGTAGAATACATTGTACTTCATGTGGATTAAATACATTTTAGGGATGGTTTTCAAGTAAGAACCTTAATTGACGCGGAAAATGGAATGCTAATGGCCCATCAATGCATCGAGGATACCTCTGCAGTAATAAACCAGCCGCCACATTAACCACCACCTCATTAGCAACCCAACAGGAAGGAGATTGCTTCCACGATTAAATCGAAAAAGGCAATCCCATTTTGGACTGCCATTCTACGGGATAAGCACGGAAAGCATCAGTTCATACATGCACTGAATCATGGATCCAATACTCACGCAAGAAAGCGCTCACCGAAAAGAGGGTTTTAACGAGCACTCAAGAAGAGGGGGAAGGGAGGAGTGTCGGAGATCTCTTTTTGCCTCGAGCATAGAAAGAGAGAGAGAGAGAGGAAGTTCGGCGGAAATTTTTGTGCGTGAGAAGTCACTCTGCGACTCGGTTGGAGGTGAAAGGGTTGAATGGAACGAACAGAGATGAGAGGGGAGGAAGAAAAGACGGAGGAGAGGGGTGAATGAGGAGGGAAGATGGCGGAAAGGAGCAGCGGTAGGTGAGAAGGCTGAGGAGTGGAAGGGCGGCGAAGGAAATGCCGACGGCGACGGAGAGGCGCGGCGGGGTCTCAAAGGTAAATGGGAAAATGGCGTGGTGGCGCGGGAATTGAAATGGATCGGAACACGGCCTTTTGAGAAAGTTGCGTTGTGTGTGTGTGTGTGTGTCTGCGTGCGAATGTGTGTCTGCGTGTGGAAATTCGAACTAACGAAGGAGGTCCCTGGAGTGAATCGAAGTTCGGCGGCGGCCACGTGGAAAGGGAAGGGAAGTTGTGGAAGGAGTACGAAGTGAGGGTATCAATGGTGGTTTGCGGGGAGGGCTGAGCGAAGGATAGAACAGAGAGGACGAAGAAATGTTTTAAGGGACGTGGAACTCGCAGATTAGAAATTGACTAAATACAGCGGTAATTTTCGTAGAGAAAGACATTCAAATATCAGGCGTTATATGGTGGAATTTTATCATAATGTGCAAGTGTGCAATTAAATTGTGTAATTAAAATGTGCAATTTTCGACAAAATAATCTTTATTGCCACCCGGGTTTCAATGTTACTACATCATCATGCCTGATGATGATGAAGTATCATCAAAACTCGGGTAGTAAAGATAATTTTGTAGATAATTGCACATTTTAATATGCATTCGTAGAGTACGCTAGGCTAGGCGTACTCCACGAAGGAAGCGTGATGTGTTGAACGTTCGCTCCCCATTTGCTTTGAGAATTGGAAAATTTTTCTTGCGTGGTCACTTGACACACGGATTATGAACCCTAGTTTTTAAAACTATCATAAGGTTATTCTATATTTTTTCGAAATACTCCCAGCCACACTTATAATAAATACACCTGCATTGCAACTTTCATATTCCAGCAATAGAAAGCGTGTTTTAGCCTATGCCAATCCGGTTACTACAATATAAAGTTAAGTATTTTAGCTTATATTAAAGACTATCACAAGGTATCAGTGTGTTAATTGCTTGTTAAAACTTGTGGCATGATTTCACTAGGAACTTAAAGAAAGATCTCCCACAGTTAAAGAATACATAGTAGTCGTAGTATTTTTTTAAACGTGTGCATAGACCGCTGTGGTCATTTTACTCCTCTACAATCATAGAAAAAACCCTATAGGGCAAAGATAACACCAATGCAGTGCTCAACTCCCAGGCTAACCCTGCTGGATAGAGAATGTGTATATTGGAAAAATGTTAAACGATATTTTGGCCATTCCAATAAATAATTCAAGAGCTTTACCTACATTAACGAGCCATAATTATTCGGATATTAATTGATATACACTTCGACATTCAATTTTTCAATAAAAACTAAGTATTTCTACTTTTTTACTTTTACTATTACAGCATATTACTAATTTTTCTGCTCTTACAAGCAAATTTAAGGAAGTCTACTTGCTACCCGTAATTAAGGACAAATGTGTCACCTGATTAAGGTGTTGGCATGCCTCAACATGCCCCATTCCGGAGAAACCTATTCAAATAAGAGACTGAGTTGGAGAGAATTATGGGCGAGTATCCGTGAAAATACAATTATGTTGCTCTGATTTAAACCATAGTTTTCAGCAACGAGCAAATATTTGCAAGGCTGCGTCGCGCCATGCAAGCTCACACCTTTCGGAAAGGATTTAAAGGTGACCACGCGGTTCAGCTCAACATTTCGGAGAGGAGGCGGCAGGGGGAGAAACGTTGGCCACACCTCAACTCGGAAGGGTGGAGAGAGGGAAAAGAGTGAGGGTGATATAGGTGCGTATGTTTGTATATATGCAGGAGAGCGCGCGCACACACCCACTCTTACATTCGTCGGGGGAAAGCGGAAAATTGATGGATGGTGCGTCCCTAGATACGAAACCAGCTCCCGCGGGGACTCAAAACTGATTCCAGCACATTAACCCTTCCTGACTTCCCCGATCTCTTCTCTCTCTCTCTCTCTCTCTCTCACTCTCTCTGGGATGACCGTATTTGGTGGGAGCGGTAGGTGAGGGCTGGCGCCTGCCTGACGGAGCACTACTCCGACTGCGGGAGGGTGCGGTGGATGCCGTAAGGACGTCAAGATCGGAGCGGGAGTGCTTGTCACGGATGGGGCGAGGGGAGGCACACGTGAGATGGAGGCGTCGAGGAAGAAGCGATGGGAGG
>WURS02076387.1:0-10303 GCA_011762765.2 Rhinocypha anisoptera | reverse complement strand
CCGCCGCTCCCCCTGGCTAGCTCTGCCGCGCACGCAGAGTACAGGTTGCCGCCGTCGATGAGGCAGATGGCGCCGCAGCAGAGGGCGGCCAGGTAGGTGACCCTGAGGACGCGGGACACCTGTCCCCGGCTCCGTCCCACGGCCGCGGCGCCAGCGATACAGCCACCGCCCCAGCCGGCCTCCGCCTCCCCCAACTCCCCTCGCGTTCCCTTGGCACCCTTCCTGGCGCCCGCTGTGGGGAGAATGAAGAGGATTTTGGTCAACTGGGTTGGAGATCAAAGCCGAGGAGAATAGGATTGGAGCATTAAGCCGGATTCACATAGACGCGGATGCAGGCGGGACGAAGCGCTGGTGCGCTCACGCGGCATAAATGAACGTACTAGTAAGCCGTCTTCATAGAAGCGAATTGCACATACAGTCTGCGAAGGATCCCTAGTTTTAATAGTTGCTTCGCGTATTATCGCACGCCAGCGTCCGCCTGAAACGCGTCTCTATGAAATAGAGAGAGGGAAAAGAGAATCCTCAGTGTGGACGATCTTGCGAGACGCCAAAAACAAACAGATTTAGCGATTACTTCCTTACACGCGGACAACACGTGAAAGTAACCACTCTAAAAAAGATTACACCAGGCATTTCTAAAACCCAAGTGTCCTTGAGATGATTGACCACCACAACTTGGTGTTCTCGCCACCTGCCATACACTATTTCGTGGCTTTCTGGGTTTATACACGTGAATTTAGACGGAAAACGCACTGCCCGATCCTCATTAAAGAAATCGAAAAGGTTCAGCGTTGAGGGCAACTCGACCGTTAAATATTTCTACGAAAAGAGTAAGAGCGTTACAGCAATGCTTTCAGAACACGGTTGGGACTTGCTAGAAACAAAGACTTTGAGAAAACTTATAACAGGTGAATTCTATAGTAAATTTCAATCAATTATTCATTGTACGGCCTATTATATATATGTATATATAAATAGGAGAGCATTGTATGAAACCTACCGCTTGCAAATAAATTACGCTACTTCTAAAATCTAGCGTCCAATAAGGATTGCCCTAAAATTCTAGATGTTCTCACCCCTCTCTCATAAATCGTTATGGTGACTTGAAGGGTAGGCACGTGTATGTAAAATATCTCAAGATTTTCTCACAAGATGTAGATGTAAATATCTCCGTTTTTATTCCCTCTGTCTCCTCATGGAAGAAAGAGAGAATAAAAACGAGCAGAATATCAGAATCTCTCAGCGCTAATTGTTCATTACTGATCATTTACTCTTTCTGGATTCTTTTGAGGCTCAGGGAAAGGAGGATGGTGAATTTTGTGCATATTACAAATGGGAATGAGCTTAAAATGAACAATGCATGCAATAAATGTACATTAGTATTAAATATTTAACGAATACTACGTGGAAAATAACGGCTTCTTTCGAGGTAGGCACTGATCCTTCCAGGGTAATACCTTTCATAAATATGATTAAAAATGGTTCCTTCGAGACAATGAGGGGATTTTAAAATAAGTTACGGAATTAAAACTACTAAAAATACCATGGTGAAGGGGAATCTACCAGTTAAGATAGGTTTTTGATGCTTGAGTTTCAAGTTATATTTTCCCTCTACGATTTAACTCAATCCTTCTTCAGAGCCACATCCTTCCCAATACCAATCATACTAACCAAAATCCCTATCCTCTTCCCACTACTACCATGCTTACACAACATTCTACCTTCTATCACGACCCTCAACAACCCATTGTCACTGAGTACCCCTTCCATTCAACTCTCATGTCTTCATATATTCGATATTTGCAGGCCCAACTATATGGAAATTCATGCTCCTTGAAATGATAAAAACACTGTACTTTTCCACAAATGTTATTTGGTACAACTAGTTTCAAGGCATAGGCCTCATCTTCAGACCTGAAGATGAGACCTTTGCCTTGAAACTAGTTGTACCAAATAAAATTTGTGGAAAAGTACAATGTTTTTATCATTTCAAGTTTCATGTCTTCTTTGAATTTCATACAGAAATCATGAAAATAATCCCTAAATCCATACACCCCTAAAAATGTGAGTTTGATTGATTGAACTCTTCACTAACTTTCGGTTACAGACATCTTGGATTAAAATTTTCTTACAAATTTATATTTTTTCGTGAAAAATAAAATTTTAATTATCTACCAAGTCCTCGTCCTCCACTTGATGGTCATTTATTGTTGAAAGCAACTAAGAATTATTTTTTTAAAATTATATCCAGAGTAATAAATATATTGCCGAAATAAATATGCACTGTTGAAAGACATGCAATGGCTTCAAAACATAAACCTAAACGATATATTCCAATAAATTATTCTATTTTAAAAATTCATTGGAATTTTTATCTTTTTATTTTCAGTTTGTATAAAGAGAGACTTTTTGGGTTGGAATCATGGCTGTAAATAAATAAATTGGAATTTCTCGTCCGCGTTAGTGTTATTAAGAAAAATAACTGATTTTCATGCATACATACAGAGAGGAAGACCAAAGAAAAGGTGGAAGGACTGTGTAATCGAGGACCTGAGGGAGAAAGGACTGAGAGTTGGCGATATGGGGAACAGGAATGAGTGGAAAGCAAAAAGTAGAAACAGCGACCCCTGAAGGCAGGGAAAAGCTGTTGAAGAAGATTCACACACATAAAAATTTCGTAATTCAATATTTCAATTACCTATTTAAAATCTTCTTATGACAAGGAAAAGAGTGAGTACGTCATTTTTAATTATACGCTAAGATTAGAACTCATTCTCTCTTAAAAATGGCAGTGAATAACCGGTCATATGGAATTTCGTTATTATAATTTATAATTACTGAAATTAAATTCAATTACGTTGATCATCGCATTTGATCTACTACTATCGTATGTATATATATAGATATATATATAATTTTCTGGGAATTGGACGTACTGTTACTTATCTTACTCATGCCAGTTGCCTACTAGTCTTTGCGAGCATCCATTGTCCATTTTATCAACGTAAAAGCATCCTGAATTATAGGCAACTCGAATTTTGAGTGTCGTGATGCCTGTGCATTAGGATATTCTGCTGAAATGATCTCTGGATTAAGTGGCGGACAAACATTTCAATCACCTTTTTGTCAACAGTCGTCGAGTTCGGCAATAAATACCTTTCATTAATGCAACTCTTAAAAATGTCCCTTCCAACCAATTCTGTAATAGGGATTTGCAAATGCGTTTTGTGAGTTATCCTCCGCTCTCCAGACGAGTAATTTCAAGGAAATACTAAATTATAATGTAATCATATATTAAATATGTTTTCAGGTTACTATCCCCAAAATCAATATGAACCACGTATTTTACATTAATTTAACGAATTATCACAATAAATTACTGCAGAATACGAAATAAATAGCTATAAAAGTATTGGATCAATTGGGTACATCGAGTGTAACATAAAAACTTACTGAAAGTGGCTATATTATTTTTCCATATATATCCCAATGTGAGTATTTTAAGTGTTTTTCTCTGGGTGTGTATGTGCATAAGTGTGTGCGTGTGTTCGTGTTTGCTGCTCGTCTGAGTTTTCCTGAAGTATATATATATATATATATAACATTTTATCTTGATGTTCATTTTCCACATGTGTTCTGCGGTTGTATCGAGCTTATTACAATTTCCTCTTTGACAGATGTGGAATACTAAACTTTGTTTCACTAATTCACCCTAAAAAGTTGTCGGTTACTCGAGAAGATAAAAGTTATTTTACCGAAACGGCTGTCATATCCAAAACTAAAAAAAGAATAACAACTCAGCAATGCATTATCACGAAATTAATTTGAGCTTGAATCTCATTATTATTGTAAGGAAGAAAGGAGCCAATCGGATCATACGAATAACTGTTGAAATGTCCACGAGGACTTAGAGTTTGCCTTATTTGCTGAGAACTGAAGTTTTTATTTTTATTAAGGGTAAAAAATTAGCTCATCTCGTTTAATATCATATAGGTGTATATATATATATACACACACACGCACACACATATTATTAGGCATGGTTTTGGACTCCGCTGGACAGCGGTTGGAGATAGTTGCACAACCTGTTCATCCCCAACGCCATTCCAGTGACATGTAATATGCGCAATTTGTGAGGTTGAACTGAAAACGAATCCGATTACACTCCGCAAAGGATTAATTCCATTAAATGTAAATTTTATTTCTTCCAAAGCATAGCAGACGGGCGCGGTGGAAATAAACTCTGGGTAGAGCGGAGTGAGGGTGGGACAATACTCTGAACCGAACAAACATTGGATCGCCATTAACAAAAATGTCTGTCAAACATTCAACTTTGTTAATTCGTTAGACTTTTCGACGGGAATGCACGTTGAAAATGAAATAAAAGAACGAGTCGTAGTTATAATGGAATTTGAATCCACTTCAAGCGGTTAATGTGTTCTGTTAGAACCATGGCAATTGCATTTTAAGGACTATTGTGGCTAATGCAATTAAAATATCATTGTAAATATTAAACCCGTTGGTGCCAAATACAATCGCCCCGTGTTATCACCCAGCAAGGAGCTGAAACATCGACGCCTGGGCTATCTAATGACTCTGTTATTGGCTACGCAGTTATGTTCACAACTCCGACGTATTTAAATATTGGCACAACGAATACTAACTAACCCTCCGCAAACTTCCACGAAGTATGTGCCAGTAGGCACATTCATAAGATGTATGCAACATGTGTACGACTAAGGCTATGAGCGTTAACAAAAGGCATTTATTAAAAAAAAGTAAGATATGGAAATGTGTGTCACGAATCTTTGAACAAATTGAAAAATGAAATTCATAAAAACCACTACGGAAATAAGTATCTCGATGATTCCTTCAATTAAATTTATTTCATTTGACAAATGGTTGAGAGTTAAATATTTACATATTTAGGGATTCAGAAAAATGCTATAAAAAGAAGAATAGAGATTCAGATTTAATTAAAATGCAATTTCGATTCAGTCAGATCAAACTGCACGTAGCTAGATAAAACTTTTTGAAAGCTTTAAAGGTCTAAGTTAAGACATTTAACCAGGAAGAAATCAATAATAATATTACAGGAAAATCAACCCAGATATCCCTCAATGAATTAGAAAGTGAGGTGGACCAAGGATGCACATGGTGAAACATGACTCATTTTAATACAATCCCTGTTTATTTGTTAACCATACTTTTTATTTATGGTTTTCTGATCCCACCAGTTATTCACCTACGTTGTGAAGATTTTGTTAAGGTTTTTTGTGATTGTATATTCTTATTAAAAAATAAGATAGTAACCCAATTCTAGCAAAATTTCTTTGCCACACACATGTTCCAATGCTTTTACTTCCAATATTTCTTTTTTATTTCCAGTGTCTTTCAAATAAATGTATGGTACCTAAGAGAGTGACTGCTTGTATTTGGCGCGTTACATCCATTGGCCGGCAGCCATACAGTCCATATGAAGCTAATAAACCGCAAAGGAAAAAATTTTAAAAAAATACTTTGACACACTCAAAAATGTCAAACAAAAGTGGTTTTCAAACAAATTACTGCTTACACAACTCCCATTTATTTTACAACCTATGCCTCCTTAAGATAATATAAAGTGTGGCAAAGTCATTAACTCATTTTACGAGTCTCCCAATTAACTTAAAGAGAACAGATACATTTCGGGGGACGAATTTAGTTCTCCAACACTAAAAAAACCTTCGTCAGAGGAATTTAAACGACATTATATTATAATGCCTCCCAGGACTTAATTGACAGCCTAATTCTACCACGAAAACAGGGAATAATAGAATAATTTTGACTTTGAAACGAAGGTATAATCATAACAACCTCCTCCAGCAAATGGAAGTGGCTCCAAAGGTGAGTGTATACATGTATATATATCGTATATGAGATTGAGTATAATTATATTAACTGGTATTCCAATTGTGCCAGTCGATGTGGTGAACGTTCTATTCAGCTGTTCCGCGATGAAGAATATACACAGTAAAAAAAACAGTGACTATCATAAGAGGAATACGTGATCACCATCCATTTTAATCTTTCGGAGAATTAAGGGAGTTCCTCTTGTCCAAAACCCGCCGCGCACAGCGGTCGGCACTTGACGGCGCCGACTAATTGGCAAACCTCTTTCCCCCCTCCCCTGAGACATAGGAGTACGGGCGAGATAGAGAGGGGGCACTCGCACTGCGTCGGTAATAAATTGCATGGTCTCACGCATCACCACGCGCGAACTCCGCACGCGTGGTCAGAGAAACCGGACGGAGTAATGAAAACCTGAGTGGCGGGGGAGGGGCGCTTAGAGGAAATGGCAACATCTTAGATACCAAAACCGGAACCCATATGAACCCGACAAGACTTCACTTTCATCTTAGATACCCATCCCCCTTTAGAACGAGACCCCATCCGCCCACTATCTTAATTTCTCTCATCTTTGCCGTGTAATTTATCATCTTCTAAACTATTGTCCGCATCACTACCTTAGTTTGTGCTGAATTGGCAATACAGGTGGCAATGTGAACCCTCGATGGCACAAGGGAATTTAGAGAGAGAGAGAGAGCGCATTACACTGCCCATACTGGCAACGCCGAAAAATCTTAGTCCGCCTTTGTTCGGCTATCTTTTTCACAAAATATGAAATGTGATGTAAAATATTGTGGTTTGCAAAGTTTTATGAAGTTAATTGAAACGCATTAGAAGTTTCAAAAAGAAAGGCGAAATTCTTTGTCTCGTGCCTCCATGTCACATATTTACGAGGGAAATCCAGTTTCGTAAACCGAATGGAATAAGGTTAAGCAATACAGTTAAGCATCTAAATTTCGCGTACATGGTGACAAAGGTACGGTTTTTGTAATAATTTCTATTAATTTGAGCATTTAATATTGTTATTACAAACCACCAAAGGGACGCTACCCTCTCAAAAAAATGGGGCAATTTTTTATTCTCACTGCAAAAACATAACTCAAAATGATAAATTAATAAATTTCCTTCACAAGAATAAAACGCATAACAAAATTATCTACAAATTGAAAATGAAATAATTATATCAAAATAATTTGCAAGAAATTATCTTCATTGGTTTATGAACCCCAAACTCGAGTCTACATACATTTGGCGAGGAGAGTAATGACACTTCGCGGTCGTCTACCGACTCAGATACGGAAACGATTAAACGAATACGAAAACTCCGTAGGAAGGTGGTGTACGTATGAACAGTACAAAGGAGCAAGTGGATGGCATGTGTAAATGTTGTTATGTGCTGCAGTCACAGCACTTGCACTATGATTAATTTCATTGCAGCAGCAAGATTGGGTTAAGGGTTTGAAATTTTTTTTGGGGGGGGTCACGTGGATTACAGAATGGGTTAAATTAACAATAATGTCACGCGATAGGACACTTCTTGCCCCTCTTATTGTTCATTTCTTATACAAGAGAAGAACTTTTAAGTAATAATCATACCAATGGAGAAATATTATAAATATGAGAAAACTACTCAGTAATGAAACAATTTTAATATAAAAGTGAAATTATAAAAAACAGAAGAAAATTAATGTCGATAAAAATAAATACGTAGAAGAAGGTAGGACTCATATTGGAAAATACGTGCATGATGGTATGTTAAACATATTCTTTATTCAACTGTTGATCGTATCTTAACCAGCATTTTTTGATTAATCCCTCCTTAAATTTTGTGGAATATCGTACAGTCCACTTTGGACCAATAAATCGTATACTTATGAAAGATTATATTTACCAAAGTCTTAATTATATCAAAATATTTGGAAGCAAATGGTACCAAAGTTTCATACTCGCAGGGGCTTTCCGAATGCACTATTCTAAATTCGTAAGAGATAGTATGAAACAGAAACTTTAGGGAACATGTAATATTGTACAATTATTTAAAAAAAGAACATGACCTGTTTCGATTTCAAAAATCGAATTAACGTAAGGATGAATTATAATGCCTCTTAAATAATCCACATGCAGCTCGAAAGGCTGCTATAATGCCAATGTATCCTTAGCTACCTATATTCTCGTTTAGTACTCATAAATTTTCTCACGTAGAGACAAAAACAGAAATTATCTAATCACTATGCAGCAAAAATAAGTACACAATATTCGACACTTAATGATACAAAATCAGATAATAAATGTCTGACAATTGTACACGATATATAAATTGACATATTTCACATGGAATATCCTTGAAATGGACATGCTCTTTCCACTTTAACTTTTTTTAAAGGCATGGTGTTCCTGCAATTACAGGGTCAAAAAAAAGTGAAGGTATTCGAGAAATCCTCTCAGACCACAAACGATAATCCTGGGGAATTGCAAATCGATGAAATCAAATACAGGTGCCCATTTCTTGGATGTATGTCCTTTCGATTTACATAAACAATATACTCACGGAATTTCAACTTTGACGAAATTCGCAATTCGAAAACTTTCAATCACTTGTAAAGGAAAAATTAAAATTAGACCAAAAACAAAATTTGCGTAAAAATTAATCAATGAAAAAATTAAGTTTAAACTATTATCCTGATATATTTTATATTAGCTGTGACATTGTTTTTTAAACACGGGAAACCACAGAGACTTTTGTTTAAAACACCATACTAACTTTGCATCCTTGAATTTATCTAAGATGCTTGGAAACAGATGGATAGTTGGAGAGCAAGTTAACGCTCGGCTATGGAGAATAGAAAACATCAGTCAATGTGAAAAATAACAAAATGGAAAAAAAGATTCCCGACATATATTACCCACTTATTTCTAAGAAAAGTCCTTTTAGACATTGAGATATCTAAAAGAAAGCTATGTAGGAAATTAAAGATACGTGCGTAGTATGAAAAAAGTTGTATTATGATAACTCTTCACACATCAAGTTTTCAACGGAGGAAATAAATAAGGTTATCAACTGCACGGAAGGGTATAAAAATTCTAAGATGGTTACTCGAATTCCGAATGTGTGGACAATTTCAATGGGAGATAGATTTCTCGAGAGAGAACCTCTGTTGAAGGTGAAAAATTGGAAAACTATTTTATTGGATGGGTTTCGTAAAATAAATTTGCCAATTGAGTTCTAAGCTATGGCCATTATTCACGTAAAATTTAATAATTCCTCGTACGTTACAAAACTAAAAAGAAATACCAAAACATAACAACTTGGGAATATTGGCAATGGAAATATTTATTATTGGAAATAACAGCAGGTTGGTGACCCAAAAAGATACTACGATTTTGAGTCAGTCATAGTTGTTAATCAGCTCTTTGATATATTCAATATTTACTTGTTTTCAAATTTCGTAGCGTCCTCCAAAGAAACGGCGCGCCGCGGCGTCTCTATGATTTAATTTGAAAATGAGGAATATAAAAAGGAGAATTTTTCCTTGAACGGCCTACTCTGATCAGCTGATTCAAAATTAAGCAGAGTTTCTAGAGCGCTCATTAACTACTTCGACGTTCTTCATTATATGATGACGCGTATTTAATAATTCTCGAATGGGACCTCTAATACTGTAGAATTGCGACTGAACACCCAAAACTACTTGGTATTTATTCATTCGACATATTTTTATATATTCGCCAAATCATCAATGAAAAATTATGCCTGAATAAATAAATGAATTACCTGAAAACACGATGGCAGAAATCTAATTCGTTGTCTGAGATAGCAACAATAATGTATGTTATTGACAGTCAATGATCAGTGATCCACTGACTTAAGGTATTGAAATACTGCGATTAAATGCAGTTGAATTCCCTTCGGGGAGGAGAAGGGATTATTAAAAGTTCACGGCGATGAGTCCCGTTTAACATCATTTTTTAGCTACTCGAGGAGAATGCAAAGAAATATCTCCCTGACAACATAGAACTTTAACTTGAACAACACATGAACTTAAAAACAAAAAAAAACACCTCGACAGGGGTTTTTGAACTTGTATAAGGGAAGAGAAAGTTCTTTTTCCTCCGGGGCTTCATTAAGCCGTTTACCGAAGGATGCCCACCTCTTATTTTTTTCATTAAGCCGTTCCCCGAAGGGAACGGGGATATATATCTCTCTATCTCTCACTCAAGGCGAGGACCGCGCCCCCATCCGATAATTAATTAATTTACCGCATGTGTCCTGCGATATGTGGGTGAGCAGCGCCTGCAGCGTGTAGTCGGAATCCCCGGTATCCGGAGGGGCGGCGCTCGCCACGGCCGACGGCCCCGGGCAGGGTGGCGGATGCGGAAGCAGGCTGCTCTCCTCCTCCCGCTCCCCGCCCGCCCC
>WURS02076376.1:0-10303 GCA_011762765.2 Rhinocypha anisoptera | reverse complement strand
ATGGATTAGCCGGGGTTTGTTTTCGGGGTTTTCTCCCCGCCCCTTACGACAAGCAGGGATACTGCGTGAGTATTCTCAATCCCCCTACCCGCAGGGGGGCTTTGTTGAATTCATTAATACCATGACAGAGATATGCTCCAGAGACTTGTGACGTACAGAAACTCTGAAGGAGTATAATTTAGATGACAATGCAATTAAGACACCACTACCTGATTTTTTGAGCTATTCACTTTGTTGCGATCCTGTTGATAAAGAGTATAATTATGAGGTCCAAGTTTATCATCGAAAATATCATCACCCAAGTTAGTTTCAGATAAAAACAATATATCATATTCAAGGTGAACAGTTGAAGTGCTTAAGGTATTCTTATGGAAACCAAATTATGTTAATTAGTTTACTTACCATCTCAATGAATGATATAGTTACATGGTTCCTATTTTAGTTATAAACATCTAGTCTCTGTGATAGCAGGGTATTGTCCTTGACTGCCAACTGAAGGTTGTAGGTTCAATTCTGGGCTAGGTGGATTTTTAATTCTCGACCTAGGGCATGGATGTTTGTGTTTTTCATACTTGTTACAAAAAAAAAATAAGTTTTTATACTGTCCACAGTAATTAGCCAATAGCTGCTTATGGGCAATTGAAAAATAAATAATTATTGCTACAATACACGTATATATATTTATTTATTTTATTGAGTGCTTGAAAAAGTTATATAAAATTCATTATCACTCTGCTACATTACTGTAAAATATTTTCTTCCCTTTAGGGGTTCCAATTTTTAGCTACAATCTCTGCATTATGTCATGCCGAAGAAAATTAGCTTTCCAGTATTGTGGATGTGTTCCACATTTTTGGAGTAGCTGTAAGTAAAGTTCATTTAGGGGTCTGTGTGGCAAGTATTATAACTTAAATAAATGTAATATTTGTTATAATATAATAATGATTGTGGAATTTTACCAATTTATTGCTTTCCATTCAGCATTGTCTTTTATTTTTGTACATAATATATTTTTAAAACATGTATTTTAATATTTCATGTCATGGGTGGTAGACAAGCCCAGGGCAATGTGGGTAGCTTCTGTGTCCCACTTCATTCACCAGCTGCTTTTCCACCTTAACTTTCTATAAAATGAAGATTATTGCCATTTTAAGATTTTAATTTTTCCTGATTGCTGGCAGTTTCCTTCAATTAAGGCTGACCTAATGATTTTAATGGCACTAAACTTTAACAATAAAATAATACCTTCTAAGTGATAAATCTAAATAGTCATTCTAGTGGTTTTAAGATTAAAAGATAAACATTATAATTATAATACATGAAAATGAAATTAATATTAGAGTTTGACATTTCTTGAAACATAATATTACTTAGCATTTGTCTTATATTGAAGTACCATTAGGAACAAAGAGAACTTACTCTGTTCATAGAGATGCTCACTGTAATACATATAGTATCATTCATTCACAGCAGGTTCCATACAAAACTTAATTTGAAAACTAACCCTATACCATAAATTAACTGCAAAACCATATTGTCAATGTAACTCATACTGCCTAAATATTTTTATTACAGCTAATGTTCCTGTGTGTAAAGTTGCCGGACTAGTATGTCTGTTCCAATATTCAGGTATACATTCTTTCAATATATACTCTGAAATTGAATAATGATAGGAACATCTGTGTGCTCTGCATTTATTTATTAAGAATTATTCAGATTAGATGCATTTTACAAATTTACTTGAAACAAATTTTATGCTGAAATACATCTTTTCACCACATCATTTGAAACATTATTTACCTTTTGAGTGCAGAGTTATTATTCTAAATTTCTTTCCTCGGGTGGAATAATTGTATTTTTATATAGAGACAGTTGATTCACTTGTTGAGACATGCCACTGGGAAGAGCATACCCTTGACCTAAGCACATGAATCATCTGCACTGAAATATGACATGAGGATATCAATTCTTGTCCTATCTATGTTGCCGGCCTGGGTGGTGGCAGGGTAATGTCCTCGTCTGCCAACCCGGAGGTCATGAGTTCAAATCCTGACTACGTGGATTTTTCTATATTCACCTAGGGCATGGATGTGTGTGATTCGTCATTGTTATTTAAAAATTGTTATGGTGTCCTCTAAATTACCTTTTAGTGCTCTATGTGGGCGATTGGAAAATAAATACATTTAAAAAAATCTATTATACCAAGATGACATTTACTTTTCTGCTCTTAAGTAGATGTAAAATAATATTGCTTGAAAAGTAAGATATTTTGTAAATTTGTATTTTCTCTTCTCTTTCGCATGGAATTATGATAGATGCATTGAGGAAATTGGATGGCGTAGGAGGTAACTTCAAATGTACTTGCTACCCTCAATGTGGCGACATCAGTTTCTTACTGGATACCAATCATCCAATTAAAAAGTAAGAAATCAGTCTAAGCTCTTCAAATTGAATTTGATTGTGGTGCTGAATTAGCTTCTGGTACTGTAACTGTACATATTTTGTAGAATCAAGATGAAACTGTTGTCAACAACAGAAAACCAATGGAGTGGGTCACCAGAAGCCTTTCGGCACCACATCACAAAACAATACAGAACCCTGCTCCAAAACTAATTATAGTTATAGCCTGGTGTGCTGTTTGCTTACCAGCTAACTTGAAGATGATGAGTTTGAATCCTACACAAGGCATGGATGTTGTGTTTTTCCAAAAATAACTTTCCACAATGGTTGGCATGTTTCTGTGTAAAAGTGGGAATAATGCTAAAGATAAGGAAAAGATTTTTACATCAGGAGAAGAGGCATTTTCATAAAGAATTTAACACTCAACATTCTCTCCTTAATCCTTTTGGTGCCAGCCGCTATCACCTGGTATATGAGATTCATGAAATTTGTTGATTTATACATTTAAATACCTATATTAATTATTAATATAAATTTTTTAACATCAAATTTCTTCAGTACCACTTCAAACACTCTAAGTAAAATATTTTATTTATAGTTTTTACCTCCTGAACAATTTAATAAAAAATTATTTATTAAACATTAAAAGATCAAGCCGTTGGCACTTATCGCACATACCCCTAGGCCCGCTGGCACTAAAAGGGTTAACCCATAGAGTGACCTATTTTTTAGTGAACTCCCAGAAGTGCCATGAATATTTTTGAAATATTTTGACAAAATCACTATTCGTTCATTTATTACTGTTTTTTTTAAAGATTTCTTCCGCGTTTTAAAGTGGATACCCCCTTCTTCATTAAAATATCCATTGTTTCCATAAATATTCAATGTTGCTGTGAAGGCTTCCTCAGTGATTTTCCAATAAAATCTTGGTTCTCGTGTTGCTCCCATGTTGTTTTGTCAATATTGACTAGTTCTGAAGACAAATGCCGGTGAAACTTTAGTCATTTTTGACAAAATAACGTGGGAACAACTCGAAAACCAAGATTTCATTGAAACATCGATTGTTATTTCAAATGCATTACAATTGTTCTGCATATATATATGGAAATGGCAATTTTCCACTGTTAAAAATAAACTTTATATTAACCCGTTTCGATGTCAATGCATCATATTCAGGACACTGGTGTTGTGTCACTGACTTCAGGTTTCAATGGTACTGAATCATCTTCAAAGCTCAGACTTGAAGATGATGCAATGTGATCAAAACTGGTCAAAAATGAAGTTTATGTTTAACTCTTCACATCTAAATAATGTCTGCACTCTACAATATCACACCTGAATCCATGCAATTCATCAGTTGTTCAACCCTTTGAGTGTAAAATGATGATGTAATGTCATTAACACTGCAAGCACATTCTGCAAAAAAAAAATAATTCTGCACTGAAAGCACACATCGCCTGACACTCACAAAGGGCTGAGAAGAGTTCACTGACTGCAAACTTACCATTTTTGACCAACTTCATGATGAAGAGGTGACTATAGCATAAAATGGCTTCATTATATCTCCTTGCTATTTTATTATATTCACCATTCGTATCTGCATTGGGTTGGGAAATGGACATAATTTACATCTATATGTAAAGAAACTAAAAAAGAATGAGGGATAATGATAAGATGTTTCACTGATACATTTGGAACCTTTGTATATGACTTACAAATATTAAAAAAGTTACAATATATCCTCAAAATGGATTTTATATTTTTTTTAGGAGGACAGCAAATAAGGAAAGCATAAAATTCAGACTAGCTGTGGAACATTTTTCCAGGATAAGGCTACAGAGAGAGATTATTTTTGGTCAAGAAGATCTGCTTGGTAAAGTTAATTGAAATTTAAATAATAATTATTCATCCTAATTAGTTTTCTTAGCCTATACACACAATTTTATATATATATCTACATATATATATAAAATGTGTAGAAGAGACATAAAATGAGCACATACATGATCATTATTATTTATATTATCCAATTTGAGTACTCCAGGAACAGTTTTGATGTTCTGTTTTCCAGTGTCGCTGGGAGGAACAGCTGGCTTATTTCTTGGTTGCAGTTTATTGAGTGCTGCAGAATTAGTATACTTCTTCAGCCTTCGTCTTTGGTTTCATTTATGTAATAAAGAAAATATTAAAGGAGATAGGATAAAGAAAAACAGAAGAAGGTTTGTATGAGTTATGCATTTTCCGTTATTGTTATTTATTTTGACAATATTAATCCAATATTTGACTTAGCCGGACATTACATCAATCATTGTCAAGTCACAGAAGTATTGGCACATTAAAGTTTTACTTATTTCCATTGTTCATTTTAAATACTCATTTAAAGTATAAAATGCTTTACTGGACATCCAAACCCTTAAAACTGCTTTAAACCTGACACTGGCTGATAATCAAGTACTGTGAGGTAGTTTATTGGCCCCGTAGGTCTATACAGCCATAAGGCAAGTCAGTGGTCATATACTATGATAAAATCAGAATGTACATAAGAAAATCTTTTACTAAGACTACATGTAGACTTGTATGCCTTACTGAAATAGCAGAATTGTTTATTAAGTTCATATTTTTGACATGCCTAACCATTATGGACTTCTCATCATGTTGGGAAATCACTAAGTTCTCATCATTACACAGCAAAGTGAGTTGTTGATAATGAGGGAGTAGATAGTCATCATTCCCAGGATGATGAATATTAGTCTAGCATTATCTTTAGGGTGAGAATTGATAATGCATTTCAGAGCCCTTATTTGAAAAATGAATAATAACTCTTTAGTAAATGTGGAGTTTCCCTAAATTTCAGAACAAAAAATTTAGCGAAAACAAAATAATGCATGGTAAGTGGGCAGAAAGAATATATACATTATAAATATTACATATGACCACCTCCTTCCTGCCCTCTCTAGACCCTCGCCAAATTTTTTGATCCAACCTTTCAAAGAAAGGTTCGAATGGTCACATTTTCTAACTGTTTTGGAACAGGGTACCCAGTGCTGTTTATGAAGGTTCACAACCCTCAGGAGAAGTTTTAATGAATGCATTCAGTCTACCAAAATTTGGGAATTTCTTTTCTCACCCACCCTCATCATTTCCCTCAGTTGTCAATGTTGTTTTATGGTTAAAGGCACATCAACATTTTGTTATTAGAATCTGTTTCAGTTTCGTGTAGCTATGCAAGGCGGGTGACGCCAAGTGAAAATTTTATTAACGGACAGTGAAATAAAATTCCCATTATCAAAAAGTTTTTCTCTAGTTGAAAGCCGTAGTCATATATTTTAAAAAAATATTTACTTGCTTTAAAAAAACATTGTCTATCACAGATGGTGCTGTTTTTGAAGGTTCACAACCCTCAGGCAAATTTGAACAATGCATTCAGTCGGCCAAAATAATCAGGTATCAAATTAATCAGAAATTATCAAGTAAAGTAAATATGGAGTGCATATTTGGATATATTTCTGCATGAAATGTTTTTACTCTGGTGAATTATATCTCCACTGCCCCACTTGGAGGGAAAAGGGTGATGTGGTTGATTTGAAGATGCAGATGATTCATGACGAACTAAAGTTGAAAAAGCAGGACTGATGCCTTCTTGACTTTTGCCCTTCCCCTGGTTTTGGAAAATTAAGCTCCTTATTTGAAACTCTTTTGGCCACAGGTCATTTTTATAGTAGGGATATTGAATTTATTTGCCTCTGAAGAGTGTAGTTGCCTGGGTATGTACACCAGGATAGTTATACAAAGGCAATATTTTTCATTCAATCGTATTAAAATATCCATGCAGAGGGAATACCTAAGCAGAGTGATTTTCTAGGTATCACATCTTCATGGGAAACCACAGACAGCACAGGGAAAGGAACTGGCCTCTACACTGATATGTCAATTTTCACATTCTGCAGCGCTTAGTGTGCACTATAGGTGACCTCTTACCTTTCAAGCTTTTAGGGTTGAATCTATAGTTGGTTATTATATCCATATCAATGATAGCAGAATTTATAAGCATTGAAGGGCACTCCACCACCCTAGGAACAAAGTCCTTGAAATGACATGAATAAAATCTACGTATTAGTGGTCCTTGTTGGTAAAAATTATCTCTATAAATTCAGAATCACAATTGAACAATGTCTACAGTAAGATATGTTTTTGGAAAAGATCCTTTCAAATGGGTGAAATAATGAGTTTTTTTCTGCACAGAAAGAAAAGGACGGTCACCTTTATTTCTCCAGTTATGCAGAGCAAAAGATCAAGGAACTACCCAATTGTTCCTGCACCTGAGATATAACATATGAAGAATAACATACAAGGTGTGATCTACGAATCTCAAAAATGATTTCACTTCTGGGTTCCCTGTATTTATTAGTTTGGCATGCCATCTCTTGACTCCCTTTGTTATCTCAGTACAGGCAGTCCCCGGGTTACATAATTAATTTGTTCTAGTACCAGCTACATAAATTTGCATATGCCAGAAATTATTCCAATAATAATAGTAGAGCTGCAAAAATGTGGCAATACACTTTTGTCCACAAAATTTCAAATAAAAAAATTTATGTATGTTTATGAAAATACATCTTTTAGTGGGCAGGGTAGTGTGATTATCACATTAAAACTCATGCTTAACGTTGTTTTCATAAACTACTTAAGCAAAATGGCATTTTTTTTTACAGTGGCCATTTAAGTAAATCACATTTTACAATTACATTACATGATTTGCATAAGCCAAGGCTTGCATAACTCGGGGATGCCTGTACACCACATTCACAATGTTACAGATGTAATGAATGACTGTCTGCAATTATATAAAATTATTTCCCATATCTTTCTGACACAATCTGGTGAATTGGGATTTATGAAAGATGGTCATCCTGAACTATCATCATAGTCAACAAACCTATGGTGTACTCCTTGATCTGAACATAACCATAACCAAAATGTTTAATCATTTTTAAACAAAACATCCTAAGAGACAAGTTTCATTACTTCTCTGAAGAGGCCTGCAAAGTGAATAAGTTTTCTTGATGAAGTAGGGTAAGTAAAAACACTTGTGATTCCACTCGATATGATTCCACTGGATAGGTTCCACGTAGTGAAGCCTGAAAGCGTTACATTTGTTAAGAGTGCTAGTAAGCAAAACCAGGCAAAGTTATTCTTCAAACTGTATATTAAATATAGAATTGCGTCCCTTAACATATATTTCAACAACAAGTGCCTTAAGCTAGGAGTCACCTTTTTTCCTATATTGAGTGGAATCACAAGTGTTTTTACTTACCCTACTTCATACAAAAACTAGTTTGCTGATTTTCACTGCCTGATTTTGTTGATCGAAGAATTTGCATTAAATTTTGTTTGCGGAATGAATGTTCTGCCGCGAAAACGTCGAGGGTGTTACGGAAAACCTTTGGTGATGAAATTATGCCACAAAAAAAAGTTTAAAAAGTGATACAAAGACTTTAAAGAAGGCAGAGAAAGTGTTGAAGACGAACGGCGTCCTGGACGACCATCAACGTCAACCGATGAACAAATCTCTTTTGGTTCCAAAAAAGCAAAAAAAAAACAAAAAACTCATATCGTTCCGCGAACCACCGTATTTGGCTGATTTATCACCGAGTGACTTCTGGCTATTCCCCAAACTCAAAAGACCACTCCTTGAACACCATTTCAACTCCATCGAGGAAATAAAAGCCGCATCGACGAGAGCATTGAAGACCACACCGGAAAAGGACTTTTCGGACTATTTCGACAACTGGCAAAAACGTTGGCATGAGTGCATTTTATCGGGTGGGGATTAATTTGAAGGTGATGACATTGTTTTGGAAGTATAAATAAATTTTTTTTATTTTTTAAAACAAATTCACCTAATTTTTTGGACACAGTAGTATACTGGTTGATATTTACCTATTAGTACTTATCAGAATATTTACCAAACCAGACTGAAAATATCGATTGTGTACTTGAACTATCGATCCTAGTAATCACTTCCTGCCATTGCGGATTGAGTTTGTTGTTTTTTTGCAATGTGTTTTGTATTATGGCATTGCAATTAGGAGGTGCAACTCTATCTGCAATATTTTTTATCATCTGCGGTTATTTACAATGGCAAAGCACAAGGCATTACCGAGCTGGAGTCAATGGAAGGCGGAGGCAACATCACCAAAGAACGATGTCCCTGTTCATGAAATTCATACAGCATGTAAGTGTATATATTGGAAGTGGGAGTGCTCTCAAGTGTATGTAATTGGCATGAAATTAGTGCAAAAAATAAAATCAAGGTGCCCGTGAATAATATCGATTTCCATTGTTGAGTATTCGCAACCAAAAGAAGATCAGATATGTTGCCACATATTTGGGTCGTTTCGTATCGACCGGAGATCTCAGTCCAGTTAGGGAAAGTGGACTGACTCAGCTCGCTTCTCAAAATCGATCTGGCTGGCGCTATGCTTTCACCGTACCTAGTTGAACCACTCAGATCAATCCGAGATCGTTTGGTAAACGTACTGTATATCACCTAGAACACAATTTTTCAACCGTTAATTAAACCTCAGGGCTACAGAAATTTCAGCAGGGGTTTTTATCAAGTCTTCAATGTCACTCACACGAAGTGCTGCATTAGTCTGGGCATAATAATCTTCCCATTTGCTTCGGACAGAATAACATTGGTTATTGAAAGTGTTGTGAAGACAATGTGGATGAACTTACAAAAGATCAGTTTCATTAAAAAAATATATAATCCTGCCATCCATTGAAGTTTAGAGAATTGGGAAATATGCTCGAGTATAAAGTGTATTGTTAACCCTCTTGATTCCAAATGTTCTTGTTCTTAAGTGGCCTCGTTGCCACAGAACAAAATAAATTTATTCTATTCTATTCTAAAGGTCCAGTATATTGGCAGCTGCTCTTCCAGCTACAAGTACCAAAGGTTGATATATCGCCTTAAAAGACAACAAATTCATAAAGACTATTTATATTGTTAAGGCAACCATAAAGATAATGTCGGTATTAATTCACCATTTTTTTCATATAATTGAAAAACCAAATTGATATCTAGGTAACTAACTCAAGAGTACACTTTTTTCTGAGGAGTGACATTTTCGAAGGAGTCCCTGCAGCAATTTTCCCTGGCGTAACAGAAACATGAGGTCAACTGAATTTTGACTGCCAAAAAAAATAATAATCATCATTCAATCATTATTAATCATGAAGTCCATCTCATAACCTCCAGTGAGGCCAACCTTTGTTTCCGTGACGCCTGTGCCTATCACCTTCTCAGTCCTGTCACTGTATTTCCAAGCACCCCTTATTTGGACAGTTTTATCTTGTTGGATAGATTTCCAACTGTTACTTCTTATACAGTTAACGACAGCCTTAGTTAACGTCATACTTGGTTAACAGTGAGTTGCTGTTAGAAAAAAATGTCTTGAGTAACAAAGCAGGCTTTGGCTTATGATGCAGTCTTGGCCTCGTTGATTGGTGGTGGATTTCATTGCAACATGACCCCCTGATCAGGAAAATACCCGATTATGGGTATAGACAGCCAGTGATTTGTAGAAAATCACGTTTAAATTTTGTAAGATACCTGCAAAGCTGCAAAGAGCTCTTTTTTTTCCAAGTGAGAAAAATTTTCATTTTCCACATGATGGAATGCTATATATCGCCGGTGAATAATAATTTTATAGTATTTTATTAAGCTATTTCCAGGCTGGTACTGTTTTGGTCTGAATATAGTGTGTAATTTTCTTCACCAATATCCAAATTTGGCAATCAGTTTTGCCAGTCAATCTATGAATTTTATTTGTATATTTGATATGCATTATGGTCATGGGGAGGAGCTGGAAAGAATTAATTCTTTACCATTATTATA
>WURS02076366.1:0-10303 GCA_011762765.2 Rhinocypha anisoptera | reverse complement strand
CGGTACCGGGGCAGGTGGGGGGGGAGAGAGGGAGAGGGGCGCGGGGGGCGAGAGGGGGCGGGGGAGAGAGAGGGGCCGGGGGGACGGCTGAGGCAGTCGCTCGGGAGCGGGCGGGGCGGGATGAGGGGGTTAGGAATTCCTCTCGCGGGGAGGCTTGCTTGCTGCCTCGCAGGAGGCTGTTGGTGGCAGCGATAATGGCCGCTTAAGAGCTTCCGAGGGAGATTGGGAGTGAGCTTTCTGCGATGGGGTGTGGGGGAGTCAAGAGGGGCGCAGGAAACGGCATGGCAAGGGGAGGGACTGATGGGGATGGGGGAAGGAGAGGTTTGACGGACTGCCGGGCAAAGGGTCCGAAGCACATGGGTGGCCACAGTTTTTCCCCCGGTCAAGTATCTGGGAGGGTCCGTGAAAAAATATATATATACATGCCGCCCCCAACCGACCCGACTCTCCCTCTGTGAGTCGGACTACTGCGTATGACTCAATCACCGGACTGGACCACTCTTGAATGCACGCCCTGAAGCATGGATGGAAAAAACAGGGGTTATTTTAAGGATTTCTGATTCACTACATTCATAATCGTCTGGAAAGAAGACGCCCCGCGGTGTGTTTTAATGAGGAAGGGATTTAACGAAATGTAGCATTAACAATCGTGGCTATTGTTAACTGCTCTGTATGTTACATTTCGTCACTAAATTGGATCTATCGTTACCGCTCGCGGAAAAGATTGCTCAGTCCTTGGTTCCCCAAATATATTTCTCTTCTTCGTCTTTTCCCATCTCTACGAGAACTGAATTGTCATTCGTTATTTATTAAGGCAGTCGGCAAGAGTTATTGTCAATTTACATTAAGAACTGAGAGAATTTCATATTTGCACTCACGACCACTTTCAAGTTCTTCAGAGCGTAATTACAAGCAGCATAACCGAATTCTCACTCAAACAATTCAAAGTTTGGTCATAATAGGATCTCAAGAACGATTTTCTGCGAAGGCTTCCGCAGTGATTAGAAGATTCGAGGGTTTTCTGTTTTTTTTTCTGGTCCGAGGTGAAGGGAACCGAAGTATAAGGTCAGCTTCCGTAAACTGAGCTTCGGGTCTGAAGTAAAACCGGACCTGAAAATGCAGACTGAATTGCCAAGGGTTGACTGAATTGTCTTCTTGCATGGTGAATCACCTCGGAAGAAACCCGAAACATCTCGAGTCATCGCAAGAACAATATTTACGATTAGGTGAATATTTCAAAATTAATTCTATATCGTCAGCTTATGAAAATGTCACATAAAATTGAGGGAAAAATATGTGTAGCGTTTCATTACGACAGTCATTTGATGCCCGTGTTTTATATTAATGTATTCTGTATTATATATCCTGCAATTCTTACACATTTCTTTGATGCAATCACATCATTGTAAAGAAGTATACTCCAATGAAACCAATGGCATATGGCGTGAATTTGTGTACGGTCTTATTATGAAAGAAAAAAATTATTTATATTCTCCACAACTTTTTACTTGAGTTATGTCATAAATAGGTCTTGTAGAATTTGAAAAGCATCGATATGATAAAATTTCACTGCTGTTAAATTAACAAATATACCGAAGAAAACCCAAGTTGCTGGGAATTACCTTATATTTATTGAGAATTTGTAATCTATTCACCGCTATAGAGAAAATAATATGGTTCACGGATACCTTTAACCTCACTGTTTCCACAGTTAAGACAAGTTATCATGGTAGCTCAATGGTCACTGCACCTGCCATGCAAGCAGAGGGTTGTGGTTCGATTCCTAGTCATCGACTGTTGAAACATCCATCTTATAATCGCCAGATTTGGCATACTCCGACATTTATTTTTTCCGGTATTCAGTAGTCAGTGATTATGTCCGAATGCAGGTGGCATTGCTATTGTCGATGGGCATGACGCAGATCTTTAGGGGAATCATCACAAAGATGGAAAATAACACTCGAGTAACGTTGGCGAAAACATATTATACTTTAGGACGTTACTGTTGAAAAATGAATACATTTTGGATTTGGAAAATTACTTTTTTGCTGAGAATCATCGTAGAAACTCGTGCTGTGAAAATGTTTATGCATGTGGTCTGTCGCGAGGTGAAAAAGGTTGGGAAACTCTGGCACAAAATATACTTAATCAGTGTAGATAGTACTCGATAATAAGTTTATGAAAAATGTAATTCCCGAAAAACATGAATCAAATGAATTGTACAACTACATTTTAGCACTTCATAAATAAAAGCTCTTTTCAACAATTTTCATTGATGTCAGTTTTAATTGGGATTGACTTCTACTCTCTAATTCCCATCGCCAATGGCAACTGTCTGCACGGGCAATGAGTATCTCTCCGTCTGCGGAAAATTGCGATTGTAGACGAAGTCTTGACCTTTAAAGGGAGCTTGACGAGCTCGAAATTCGCTTGAGCGGAGCGCTGCCGCTAATGACATTGGAACTGACGACTGGGACTGAGATGGGTCTCCGATGTAAACGGTCGAACGAGCAACGATCTGGGTTCAAACCAGTAAAAGAACGGGAGTGAAATGGAAGTGAGAGGTGTTCGACGGATGAGCCGAGCAGCATGGGTGGTAGATAGGGAAAAAAGGGCAGGTTTGCTTTTGATTGACCGCTGTTTCGAGATACGGAGGCGTGCTGCTGCGAGGGCACCGGGACGTGAATGTACGACGGACGGAAGTAAAAGATGGAAGAGAGTCAAGGAGGCATCTGAAGTCTCGGTGAGAGGAGTCGTGAGTCTTCATCTAAAAGAAAAAAGCTCGAAAAGTTTTTCCGTTTTCGAAATTTTTTAATCATTCCTCCGCATGCCGTGTTTCCATCGCTCGTAAACATTAAAGATTTTAAAAGATCTCGTGCTTTCCCGGCGTATTTTGTAATGGAATTCTTCTTGGGTCCCCAACCGGGTAACTGTGGAATAAGTCTCCGACGTTTCAACAGTCGACTCGGCCAGAGTAACTGAAGTTCACCCTCAGTTACCCTGATGACGATGGCCGAGTCTGCTGTTGAAACGTCGGAGCTTTATTCCACAGTTACCCGGTTGGAGACCCAAAAAGAATTCCATTATTAAAGATTTTATTTTCTTCACATTCCACTATTCGATTTAGTATTATTAATGTACTCAATTCATTGATCATTTTAAATTTTAAATTCTTGCCACGAGGAGAAAAATCAAGGAAAAGTTTTAAGCGTTTAAAAAAAACGTAAAAACAGGTGCTCATTATACGTCAACACCCACCATTCCGAAGGTAAATGAAGTGTTTACCCACAACCAATGCTCTTACCAAGCCAGTTTTCTGAGAGTATAATAGATGCAGTATTTAGATGAATATATTTCAAGTATCCCAGTATTCAATCTTTGTTGTCCATCGGTATCTCAAAATATGACGTTGAACGCACTTGAAGTTAAAAATGTTGCCTATACTGTGAAATATTTCACGGCATATCAAAAGGGATGAAAGATTTGCATAGTAGTAGTCGTTTTTCAACAAGAATTCAATGTCCACAGGCACACATTTCAGGTATAACTAAAATCAAAGCCTCAGATAGAACAGCGAATCTGTCGCACAAAAGAGAGAGATCTTCGTCAAAAAATAGGCATCGACTAATTGAAAACTCACAATCTTTATTTTAATAATTCGAAAACCAGCTTTTGGAATAATAATTGCGTGATATATTATTTGAATTACATTTTTAGAGGTGGTACGGTAAAACATGCTAAAAAAAGTAGATCCTCCTGTCTTACTAGTCAGCATGGCATATTTATTCGATGTTATGCGCTCTAATCCAGAAATATTATCCACGGTGAAATGTACTTAGGAAATTGTGTGGATTGAGGATACGATTCGAGACGAAATCGACATACTGCTTGCTATGGTGAAGGAGTCCTTTCCCGCAATGGCTGCAAGTGGAACCTGAACCATCTCTTTTAAAACTGTATCAATGACTAACGGACGAAATAGTATCTCCTTGCCAATTACAATGTACCCGCTTTATAAGAATGCCGCAACACCTGGTAAATAATTCGCGGAAAAAGACCATCCCTGCGATAAAGTTTTATTTCCTCTCTTTCTCCGCGGGCGTGAAAAAAGTCCTAATCCGTCGATCGCACTGGATCGTCCGGGAGCGATTGGGTTCTGGAGACGACGTTCTCTCTAAAGGAGAGCGGCGAAGGGGAATGGAATGCTCGGACTCGGTCTCGCTTTTTTTTTCCTTCCCAGAGTCCCCTCTCTCCATGGGCATCTCCTACCCTCTCGCGCGTCCGGCGGGAATGGTTAAAGGAACATCTCACGCTATTAAGTGCGCCGTGTGTTCTTATGTCGGTTATGAGAAGAGCGCTGTGTCACGCCCTAGAAAAGTCCACTTTGCGTCGATTAGTCCTTCGAGAGCGTCATTTTTCATTTTCGTTTTAATACGACACGTTCTTAAAATTACACGTGTAACATTCCGGGGGGTGATGAATTGTCATGACCATTATCCGTCCAAAGGAGAACGACATAGTACCATGAGGTCACGAAATGCCACATAGGCCAAGCAGAAAAAAATTCATAGACTTGACATCGGTTCATTAAAAGAATATTTGGATAGTTCTCGCAGTATAATTCTTAACCGTAAGGTTATTTTACGATACCTCTCGAGTATTTATTTTCTCACCTAAACATTATTTTGTGCTGAATAAAGTTTATATGGAAAAACCAGCTTACGTTTCTAACGTACATAACCCATTAAAGCGTTGAACAAAAATATACTGAACTTATTTAAATGTAGTTTTAATTCCATATCTAACTTCTATCATTATTTGATACTTTCCTACCTTCATAAATATTTTAAACAGAATTCACTACCATTAGATATTTTATGATTTCTTTTGGTTTCATTAAATCTATTAGTGAGTCTCTAAAAGTGAATATTTATTCAATTGAAATGTGTATTACTCACACGCTGCGTTAGGAGACATAAAATAACCATTAAAAAAGAATTTGAACAATTTCTTGAACTGTTCCCTAAATCAATGAAATTTTACTGGAACGTTATTTATATTTACAGTTCTTATACATTATATACGGTTAAGATTAAAAGTAATAAGTGAATGTGGCGCACTATAAATGATAAAATGATGAAGAGTAAAAACATTTACAATTCTAAAATAAAATGCCGGAGTTAACCGGGAACCATGTATTTTTATTTTCAAAGGATATTTCGTTGCTAGGTTGAATTATAATTGAAAAACAACAACGAATTATGACGGTAAGAAAGAAAAATTTTAAAGAACCCACGCCGCAAGATACCCAATCAATCGAGGGAGGCCAAGAACAGGTTGGTTGGTTTCTTTATGCGTCATTTTAATTACTTGGATCACATTCTTACTGCTATACTTGAAAATAATTGCTGTCGTTTTGAAGTCGGAGCGCGCAGCGTCGATACTTTTTTCAAATCCAATCATTTTTCGGACTTAACTCTCCTGGTTCTGAGCACTCACCAATGAAGAGAAAATGGGCACCTTTGTGTAATTTCAACCATTCAACTTCCTGGGCATATTTTTACATTATCAACTGAAAATAATTAGCGTGAAAGTTTATCCATTGGGATTTCCGGTCGTTCCAGTGACCTTCACAAGATCAAACATTAACGCATGAAAGTTTAAAAATTGGGTCCGGGAGGAGAAAAACATGATGGAATATTTCTTCTGGGAATTCTGTCACCTAACTAATGAGACAGATAATCATCATAAATGCCGAAGAAACTCCGAGGGCTCTTGTTTCTCAGTCTCCTTCAAATCTCGAACGAGGGAAGCGTGGGGTTTTGAGTTTCTCCGCGTCTTTTTGTGACTGTTCTTCTAGGGAACGAATCGAAGACACTAGGAGAGGAGGAGCTAAGCTCGTAATCTACGGAGGGGATCTCTTCCTCCCAATCCATTTCTCTCCCCGCCACTCCTTCACCGACCCCTTCCCCGACGCCCCTCCATCCCGCCCCTAGTTCGCTCACGCTCTCTCTCCCCTCCTCCCTCTCCCTGACTCGCCACGAGGAGAGACTGTGGGGGCAAGGAGTGGTACATAGGGCCCTCCGAGGGACCAGAGGGAGGAGGGCGGGGGACATCCCAGGGTGACACGCAACCTTGTATAATCTCTCAGTCCAGAAAGCTTCGTAGGACAAAGCCGCCTCGCTCCTCGAAAACATACAAATCGGTTGGAACGGGACGTGATGCCTCTCCCCTTTTGCGTCTGTCGTGTGTGGGGTCCGTTAAGTCTAAAATCATTTTCATCTCGTTCCCGTTTCGAAACCCATAAATCATTACCGCTTTACCTTTTCAGAGCTCAAAGCCACGTCAAGGAGTACATGTTACACTCCCGTAAGGTTGACCTTAATCAGGCGACAGTATTAAAATGGTGAGCAAAAAATAATTAATAATACGAATAAAATTCTCAATTTCCTTTCGAATGATTCCTTAATACGGCAAAAAATGGCAATTTCTGAAACATGGTCCTCATGTGACACTGGAAGAAACTGAAATGGGTATATGAAAAAGCATCGCTATGATCCATTTACGAGATTAATTTCACTTAAGTATCTTCAGATTCACACCAAGGCGGCGTATCAACACAAATACTATTTACCAGTTTATAGTTTCCGTGACTTGAATTTTTTTTGTTATTTCAAATCTGGTTTAGCTGTTAGGCTATTAGCTAACTGGATTCATTTAATTTACATTTTCAAGGTGTTATTTCAAGTCTGGTTTAGCTATTAGGCTCTTCAGACGGAATGAAGGGTATACAAGGATGGGAATGGAAGAGGAGAGGAAGTTTAGGTTCATAATTGTCTCTAAAAAGATGTTTCGACTAGTCAAACTACACCATCTCGTAAATGATCGTTTTACGTATTTTAAGAGAGAAAAGTGCGCGAGGGACCTATACGATGATCAATCGAAGACCCTTTCTGATATTGAGGTGTGAAGCATGGTAATATTTTTTCTGTCCATAAAATTTACACGTTATGGTAGGAGAGTTGATTTCCATGTGTTGTTGAGGACTTACAAGTTAGTTCTCGATATTAGATTTTCATAGGGTTCCTTTGTGTCAAGAAGCACACCTGCGATGTAAACCCAGAACACTCCATGTAAAAGAGAAAGTGCGTCCTTTCCACTCGTCAGATCGCAGTCGCACACGTTAAAGATATTAAATGCGATGCAAAATGACAAGAAACGAGATTTAATCGAATAACCAACTGGCCTTATTAATATCCTTAAATTTTACTTATGATGAAGTCTTGGTTCAGATACAGATAGAGGATATTTGTTGAAGGACTACTTTCGTATATTTTTTCTTAGTTTTGTGCGGTTACAATACTTATACCGCGTAAAAAGGTATAGGTACCGATATGACATTTTTGATCCCCATATTTGTCATAGGCTAGAGAGAATGTGGTGGCCAAGTTTAAGGAAAAGCCGTCGCACCTAGATCTGACACCCTCCCCGTGAGAACGACTGTATTGACAACAGTTTTCATTTTCTGATGATACGATACAGATCCATTTCTAATCAGTCAGGATTGCCCCTTTACCTTAATTCTGAGCGCGAAGTGATGAATCAATTTTCTAAATAAGTCTAATTAGTCAAATAAGTGTAATAAGTTTGAGAAACTGTATTATTCTTCGATGTTGGAAGCAAGGACTTTGACAGTTGCTTAGGAGACTTTTTCTTTATTGTTCATGTCATTACTTGCCAGTATTCGTATCTGTCATGAAATTTTTATTGTCATAACATTGTGCCTTAAAGCGTGTGAGCTTCGACATTGGAATCCAGTGGTTAGAACTTTTGGCTCCTGAACAGAAAAACGAATTTCAAATCGCGGTAATGACTACGAAGCACCAGACCTTTCTGACCTCACACCATAAAGAACAGGTCAGGTCTGTTTCATTTCACAGCCCTAGGAACAGAATTAAACCACTTCTTTCACCTTGAGGTCAGCTGTATGGCTTCCATATATGTATACCGCATATTACTATGTGAGATCTACTATCTGCTATCAGGCAGGACTATTGGTCGATAAATGCAGTTCTTTAATAAACCCCCTTTGTTGATAAATCCACCACAGTTTCCAACCTTAAGGATGGTTTGTTGGGTGAGGGTATAGGTAAATCAATTGGCGTGTGAAAATTCACACATCAGAGTTTGGGGGTTAATCTCTTTCCCAGTGGTTTTCCAGGAAGATCTGGTATGACCGAGAATGATCACACAGCTTGGTTCATAACTGGAGAGGCCAAGGGGCCAAGAAGTAATCTTTTGCATAACTTGGAACTCTTCTACTGAATTAGAGTTTTCAATTTACATAGGATTAACGTCTTTGCACAACAAACGAATAAAGTAACATTCAATTTTATTTAAGATCATATGGATGACAATGTTTTCTATACCTCTGTCATATGAAATATCACTTATTAGGGTTAGGCTATGCCAAAATCATTGCAGAAAGTCATAAATCTTCTCCCGAAATCTTAGAAATTATAAAAAAATATATAAAGTATTTAAGCTTGTCACATTAGTTATTTTCAATCCTTTATGTAAAGGAGGATGGAGCATTCCCCTATCAAACCCTCAGAAGAAATCATGACATCGCATAACTTTCGGAATTAGGCTATCCATAAAAACTGTCCTACGCGTGGGGTACCCTGAAGATAAATGATTCTCTCAGAATTATATTTGTGGAGATTATTTTACACAGATTACACACTAACGTTTTATCGCCGACATATGAAATCTGAAGAGAGTGGGAGGTGGTGAATATGTGACGACATTCGAAAGATGAATGATTAAGTCAAAGGAACAGGTTAGAAGTTTTGGCGAGTCTGAAATATGAGAAAATAAAAAATAAAAAAATAAGATACAATGCTTGTGGGCTTAAAGGATGTTAACACATTGTGTTAGTCCTATGTCAAAGAAGTGTGTAGAAATATCAAGAAAAAAATGGCAACATGGTCAGAAGGAAGCGAAAATGATTTTTAATTTTGGAAACGAGAGCCTATGAACTTAATGTAACCTTTCCAAAAACCTAAATTGATAAAAAAATTAATTCATAAGTTGCGACAGCGTACGTATAAAACCGTGTGTTTTACCATAAGTGTGTAAATTCTTCCATGAGGTCAAACATTCATATATTTTTCTTGATAAATATTCGATGTATATGGACAGATGAACAATAAATAGGCTCAATTAGAGGAAAAACTGTTCAAAATTAAAATTTATTTTGTCTGAAACTAAATTATGACAGTTTAGTTTAGACCATGGATCTAATCAATAGTTGTGGTAGGAATCATTTTCTTAGCCTATTATACTCCATGAGATATTTCCATCAAAACGTGTATGGAGTAACGTAGTTGATTGATTATGCAGTATAACCAAACTAAATTATATGTTTCTTATCTTCCCTCGATTATGAATTTATTTATAGCTGAAATTTATGGATAAAAATAGATATTAATTCATAAATATTTCGCCAAAACCTTTGGTTGGAAAGAATTGTTTTAATCAGTCTTATTCTATATCCTCGAAAAAACCATGCAAAATAAATGTTTTCAAATTTTTTGGGCCTGATAGTTATTCATGATAAACAACTCTGAGCAACTAATTCACGAGGACTTCAACCGTCAACCCCTAATTACAAAAAATAAAGTCAACCTCACTAAGTCTTTGTCTTGAGTCAGGAGTTAAGGGATTAGTAATCCAACTGAGACTTTCGCGAACACTTTTTGCCTCTATGAGTACACATCCTGAGCCATATGTCATGGAGACCGTCTCCTCATTTTTTCACTATCTTGGAGCGAAAGCAGTATGGATGCAAAAAGTGACATCAACTTGACCGTGACTGTCTCGATTGGGACTTGCATTGGCGTCACTCCTTGCTTTCATCACGCTGACAGTTAACATCCATTCCCTTCATCCTCATAACATTGTTTACTGCAGCTATTTAACCTAGTCACATACAAACTGACTTTATTCTCATCCAAGGCCTCGGAATTCCTGAAATTTCCTTGAATTGAATCTCGTTAACTCACTTAATACATGACAACATGTGTAAAGCCTAAAATCAATTAATTTCTATGTGAACAATTTCACATAAATCTTAGTGAACTCATGTTTGATCTACGGCAATAAACCTTTAAGGCATGCAAGTATTTGTGTGTATATATAATAATCTATAATATATGTTTATATATGTATTTATATATATATTTATTTATATATATATATATATATATATATATATATATATATATATATATATATTCAT
>WURS02076365.1:0-24481 GCA_011762765.2 Rhinocypha anisoptera | reverse complement strand
ATTGGGATGAAATATTTCGGGGCTTTCTTGCTCTTTCGTCGGTCTGAGTTCTCCCAGACCGACGAAAGATTTTATTTCCAACCTATACACCTCTCTCCTCCGACGTGGTTACCCCGACCCCTTCCTCAACAACAAAAATTCTCAAAACGTCCTTCACTCCTAAACCTCGGTCCACCACCTCCAAAAATCAACTGTCCCTATGCACCACGTGCTTCTCGGGTGCTCAATCCCTCAAACATATACTCAAAGAACTCTTTCCCACTCGTTCTCGCATTTGATATCTGTTTTCGAGTATCAATTCTGGCTAACCTTACGGTCCCTACTCCACCACTCAATCTCAAAACACTTGAGCAGGCGTTTATCTTAACGGTCTCAAAGAATCTCCAGGGCATTCTAAACGCAATCATTTGACCCCCTCCACCCATCCTTCCTTCCTCCCACCCCGCCCCCCTTCTAAACCGATTCCAGAAATTATAACGGAAATTAATACAAATTCCTGTGTAGTTCCTACAGTTAAATACTTATTCATTCAAATTCCATCTCGCTTTAAATAAAAACATTATCCTATAGGCGAAATGTGTGGTTTCAGGAGTGAAGATAATGTAGTGATGATGAGTGACCTTAGACCTGAAGATGATGCAGTCACATTGAAACCGGTTAATTAAAGTTTAGTTTAACGGTGGAAAATTGTTATCCTCATATCATTATATTATCCTATAAGCTTTGTCTCTTTGACGCTATAGAACCTAATTGCAGCTACGGTATAATTTTCTGCGACTGGCTGATGGACCCTTGTTTCAAAACCTAACCACTGCAATGCCTTCCCCAGTAAAATACAACCCTTCATTTCACGGAGTAAAAGCAAGCATCACTGAAGATGGGACTGCCCCTTCTCCCCCCGCCCCCCATCTCTGATGTGGGAATGCACACTTTACAAGAACTTAGTAAGAAGTGAGAATTTACTCCTAATTTTCAAAAGAATCCTCGGGATTATGAATGTGACGGCCAGAGCACTGTAACTAGTTGTAACACGGAAAACAGCGAAATTGTAACCATGAAGTGAACTTCAAATTGAAAAAATTGTTTCCTTCATAGGAAACTGAAATCTGTATGAATATTGGTGGGCACTCTTGAGTATCTTTTTATTTTGCAAGTAAGTCCATTGAAATACCAGTGTTTATCATCATTCTCTTTAAACAGTTGTCGGTAACAGTTTGTAATTTGATCATCACCCCTTCAGTTATTTTTCAGGCTTTTACACCATAAAATAAACTAAAAGCGGTCAGTTAAGTAAGGTCAATAAACCTGTCATGGGGTTCCCAACATACAAAAAAATTGGGGACAAAAAATAAAAAAAAACATATATCGTCAGATGCATTGTTTTAATGAACGATTTTCAAAGGTTAAAGAGAGTATATCTTATTTTCATTTGATAGCCTATACGGAACACACGTTCCGTATAAGGGATCCATCTGAAAATACCTCATTCCATGAAATGGAGAAGGTTCAACTGCAGGACACCTCGCTTCATTAAACATTGCTAATATAAGACTAAGAAGCTTACCACTGCCATTAGTAATCAAAACATCGCCATATCCTCTTTGCATAAACCTTTCTATCATACTTGAACATGCGTTGTGTAGTGTCTTCGCATGCTATGCAGTCAGTCACTACATGTTATTTTTAACTCTTGAAAGTAGCTGAGAAGAAGAAATGAGTGCTATGTAGCGATCGAAATTTTAAGTGGATAAAGAGTTATACTCTCTACAGGGAAAGGGCAATTGTCATATTCATGAATAGATACAACGTTTAGTAATAATTTACTTCTGTATTTTAATGTATTATCAATATGATTCAAAACAAAAGATTCTCTGAAATGTAATTTGAGGGTTGCTCTTCTCTGGATTTTATATCAAAAAGTAAGAGTTTGCTACAATATCAAAATAATAATTGTTGTTCACTTTACTCGTCGTTTCTCCAAATAGCATCTCACTGCCTTGGTGTTTAAAGCATAGAGAAGTGAGTTCAATTTCCTTTTTTTATAAAAGGTTCATGTACGCATATATAAAAAACATTTATAATAAAGCTTCAGAATTTTGCTTCAATTGAAATTCGTAAAGTATTCCTTCGTGAATGAAATCACGTCTTCTGGTTTATTGATTAGCACCAGCAGAAGAAAATCCGATATAATATCAAGTATTTCCTCATGATTTTCTGCGTATGATCTTATAACCATTCTCTGTCTGACCTGAGAGGAAAAAAGAGTTGTTCGAATTAATTTCTTATTAAATTCGCCTTAATATTAGATTAATTAATCTTCTTACCAAAGGCATCCTAAAGTATTAAAGACATTTCGAGGGTTTTTCAGAAGATAATGGTTTTAATTGAAGAGGTTCTGAAAGAAATATTTTTGAAATTTTTCTTGCCTAGTGCAAATAAATTAAAATGCTGGTCAAGATACATTTTAAGAAAATGTGATTCCCGCTAATATATATTATGTGCTATTAGAGATAAGAAGAACTGAAACAATGAAAATGGCGCTACAGATGAATGTTGAAAATGAAATGACTAATGAAGAATTATTCCTAAGAACCCGTGAAAAGAAAATTTGTGGACTATACTTACGATGCGGAAAACAAATGGGTCACCTGTTGCAATATGAAATTTATTTAAACTCTATTGCAAGGGATTAAGGGCAAACTCTCGAGATAGGATTAGGATGACATTGGGATAAGGTAGGTAAAGGTGGATTAACAGATGATGGAAAAGAGTTCTGTTATAAACAAAGAAGATTGATCGGAGACAGAATAGCTTGGAGAGGTGCTACAAAGGGATTTTCGGATTGATAACCTGATATAAATGTATTTCCTCATTATGGAAGTGACATACATCCTTTGCTCAAGGTAAAATGATCTTAGCTAGGTATTCATTGCCTTGTTCTCCACTCTCGTTCTAATGATGCATAACCTGTGAAATATATGCAATGATGTTAGCGGTCACTAAGTGAAACACCTTCATTATGGGTAAAAACGAAAATTTCAACAGTTCTTTAAATTATATTCTATTCTTGACAATACAGTCGATTGGAATCTAAAAAGAAGAGCGTTGCTGTATCGTACCCGGTAACGATCAAAGCATTTACTGTGGAACGGAAAAGATTACTTCTTTACTCATGGCCTAAAATGTATCGTACCTCAGATCACAATTGAATTTAATTCATTCAGGCTTCACTTCGTAGAAGTTTCTAATATCCATAAAAGACGAAGAAGAATAATGTACTTTTCCACATTTTAAATCTGAGGAAAAGTACAATATTCTTCTTCGTCTACTATGGATATCAGATTGCTAATGAAAAGTGGTACGAATGGCACTTACGATATTTCCTCCAATTTCTGAAGGACGAGTCACTTTTGTGAAGCAATTATTCCATTTCCCTGGGAGGAATTAAAATTAGCATTACCTTACTGCTAGTATAGGCCGACATCATCTGAGGATCTTCCCTCCATCTATATTCGAGGGGTATAGGACTTTGGTCTACCGTTCCGTCTGCAAAAACCAAAGAGTGTTTGGGAATCCTTATTCGACGGCTCCCCTCAAGAAGGCGCCAGCTTAGAGGTCCGACATGTAGCATCTGCCCTCTCAGCAATCTCCTCCATTCTTCTTCCCGATCCTGCTCCTGCCTTATGTCCGCCCTGAGTCTATTACAATCGCCCTTCACCTTCTTGATATCGTGCAAGATCTCCTCCACTTTGTCACCTTCGCTCTCCTCGGGCGTGATGTCAAGAGGAAAGTAGCCCTCCATCTCGAATGAGAAGACCCTGGAGGCTTCCTCGGCGGTTGCGGAGCTCGTTTCCTGGCTCCCTTCCCTCGAGGGGCCTCCCTCGCTCCCCTCTTCTTCCTCGCTCGCCTCTTCTTCCTCGCTCCCCTCTCCTTTCTCGCTCACTTCTCCTTCTCCCTCTGATTCCTCGTCCTGAACTTCACCATCTTCGACGTCCGAGGTCTCCCTTTCCTCTTCGGAGGATCCACCTCCAGCGTCTTCGGCTCCTTCTTCGTCCTCGTCCTCATCCATTTCCTTCGCACCCACCCCTCGGTCCTCCTCCGCAGAGCTATCTTCTTCCTGTATGTCCTCCAAAGGACCGTGCTCTACAATTCCTTCGTAGCTCTCCACAGATGACCCAGTCCTTTCCTCTCCCAGGTCGTCGGACTCAACCTTCTTCGCTAACTTTTCTTGATCGGTCCGGTCGGCCGACCCCTCCTCCTCCGTCGACTCCTCCCATCCCTCATCTCCTTCTCTGACCTGCCCTTTCTCCTCGACTCCCTCTCCTACTTCCCGAGTTCCTTCTGCAGATCCCTGGAGGTCTTCCGACTTCCTCTCTTCCGGCACCCCTCCGGTTTCTCTTCCCGCAGGTGCTCCTTCTGGTCCCTGCACCCAAGACGCTGTTGTTCTACGGTATTCGTCGTCGTCCCCCATCGGGATTCGCGTGTCCGTCTCCCCTTCTTCTATTCTCCTCGCAGCGCCCGCCAATTTCTCTGACCCTTCCTCTCCATCCTCCACTCCAGAGGATCGTTCCTCCGCTCCCGATACTGCCCACGGTTCTTCCCCGAGGGCTGAAGTGACCCCGTCGGACGCCTCCGACTCGACGCTCTCCTCCTTGAAGGTCACCGATCTGAAGAGCTCGCGCGCCATCCGCAGCGAAAACAACGAGGCTGCCTCCCCGACTAATTCCCCGGGAGGCGGCTGAGAAGAGTCGCCGTCGCCGACTGCCTCTGGTACACTCGCTCCTTCGAGGTCTTCGTCCTCCTCTACCTCCCCGTAATCGCTGACGGTTGATGTCCTCGTCCCAATGTCTAGATATACCGGTGGATATTGGGAAGATCCTGGGGGCAGCTGGAAAAGACCGAAATGTGAGAGACCAGACTCGTGGCAATTGGAAGACGAAGAACATATTTCATCTTTCATCATTTCGCGCATCTAGTGCATCTATGAATGTCAAAGTCAAACTGACAAATCCTGGTGGATAAACCATTTCATTTCCATATAAATTAATGTTTTATCCTAAATTGTGAACATGATTATTGCTTAATAAATACCTAATTACGGATGAATGATTAAATCAATTTTCAAGTAGAAGTTCAGTTGACCGGATTTTAGGGTTCACTTGCTGGGTAGTGAAACCCTCCAACCTGTATAATACTCAGGGGACGACAACAGTAGGATGACCCTTGAATCCTTCCAAACTGCCGATTTTAAGTCCTTAACCGCCCACTGCTTGATCACTCGTCATTGTTAAATGATATTCTGTAACTTGTAAGGGCCATTTTTGTGAGAATTTCTGAGACTGATTGGTTTCAATACTCTTCTGTTTTTCAGGTCATGATCGCGCGAAAACCCTACCCGTTACACAGTGGTTCAAAACGCCCTAAAACCTGGCCAAAATTCGAAAAATCAAAGTGTCTGGATTGTTGATTATTATCATATCTGATAGAGATGATACCACTGCATGTACTCTCAAGCAGGAAAGAGACCTGCAACAATTCCCCTATCCTGAACATGCGCACAAAGTTGAAGTTCCTGTTATTTCGTACGTTTCACGTTTAATATACCCAATATGTATATGTAATCATGTTTTGAAAGTTTTATATTTAATTATTCTTTAATTTTTAATGTCTGTTATCTACAGCCACTTTCGCATAGCAATGAGATTAATGGAAAGTTTGAGCTCCAATTGTTGTCCACGAATTACCTCTTTCAAAAAAAGTGCAATTTGTTCCTTGTAGTGTCTTTTAATAGGATTTAAAATAATCAGCTGCACATATATGCACGATTTAAATTTATAGTTATGTTTCATTAATAGTGCAGACTAGCATTTATAATTTCATTTGCAGAGAATTGATTTAACCATGCGTAAGTACTGTTAAATGTTTTTATTACTGATAAATTTAGTAAAAAAGTGATTACATAAATAATTTAGGAAACTACAAATTTATCTACACAAGGAAAGAAATATTTGAGATAGTTCAGCCCTCTTGGCCCTCTGATTTGAAAAATCAACTGGCAGCTTTGGAGCAGAAATTGGCAAATAAACTTAAGGCTCTATTTGAACTCGATGTTAATCAAGAAAACATTTTAAAGGCACTGTTGTCAAAAATGCAATCAAAATGTCAAAATTCTTATTGAATTCGTGAGCGATTTTATAGCGACAATGATCATTGGCTGGGCAAAACCATAACAATTGTGGTGAGTATTTCGAGGTTTATATGCTCCGAGTACTTTGAATTGTTGCTTAGGGCTGTTTTGTAACACGATGCGCACATTTGTTACAGAAAAGTTGCAAAGCTGAGCTGCAGACTAGTAAGGTTGATGAATCCATTACAAGACGTAAAAGGGGTCGACATTCAACGGAATTCCAAGCTTCTAGTGATTGAACGAAACGACGGAGAACGAAGAACTGCGTACAATTCACAGTACATCGGAACTAGCGTATGCGACTCGAATACGTTTTCGTGCAGGTGGTGCCACTCAAGCATCGAATGTTTTAAAAGTTATTACAACTAAGTCTCCAGTGCGAGCTTCTAGGTACCAAGCCGCTTTTAAAATGGTTCAGGTACAGTGTCCGTGTGAGATATCCGCCGATATTGCTCTAAATTTAATAATTACTGGGAAAAATGTCAAGGGAAACATAAGGAAAGATAAGAGATTTGGCGAATTCAAACCGCGGCACGTCAGTTTATCCACGCTATTCCAAAATATTAGCACGTAAACTTCATTGTTACCCTCCGTTGTTTCTATTACGATAACAGAAAATAGGGCAGAAGTGAATTTACAAGATTTGCCACACCACACTTCAAATAGGCTTTTACAGGTTACACGCGATGACATCAACGCGTTAGACCCAATTTTTTTTTAGATAAATTGCTTTTAATTTTGAAGTTGGGGTGTGACAGTTCAACGAGTAATCAGTACAAACAAAAGTTTAGCGATAAAAACAGCAGTGACACCAATATATTTTTCACGTCTTCAGTTCTCTACAGTTCCTTTACAGCTGTGCGCTGTCGATGATGAAAATAGAGGAATTATTATCTGGAGTAACCCGAGGCCATCATCACCACGGTTTTGTAGACCGATAAGGTAGCAATTTATCAAGGAAAGTAGTGATACAACTCGCAATGAAAAAGAGCACATTGATAGGCAATATAATTCCCTAGTACCGTCCAATACTGTAGTTCATTCAAGGAATATTCAAATAAAATATAAAATGGTTATCACTATGATTGTTGGGAAATAAAAAACGCTATAACTGCAACAGAAATCACTCAAAGATGTTACCTTTGCAGAGCAACATCAAAGGTTTTCAACAATATAGGTGTATTTCCCAATAAAAAAGTAAACTCTGACATCCTTCGTTTCGGTATATTATCGCTACACGCATGGATTAGTGGTTTCTACACCTTGCTTATAAGACTAGCGGTGAAAAAAGTGGCAAGCACGTTCGGCAGAGCAAAAAAAAAACATGTTGCAGCTCGAAGAACAGAAATTTAAAAAAATACCATTCAATTCAAGGTGTACGGTTTAAATGTTACAAAATATTATGTTGAATTATATGCGTGGTACCCTATGCCGATATCAGCTCATATTATACTTATTCACGGCTACAGCATCATTCAAGTTTATCCATTGCCGATCGGAAAATTATCTGAAGATGCTCAAGAAACCCGTAATACGAGTATAAGGCGTTATCGCAAACACTTTTCTAGAAAATACTCACGACAAAAATCAATGGAAGATGTCTTTTAAAGTCTATTGCCATCTTCGGATCCCCTCATCTCAAATTTACAAAATTTAAAATCAAAACATGGAAAACCATTGCCATCTGAAGTTTTACAGCTTTTAGTTCATAAGCCTGACTCATTTAATCCTGACGTAGATAGCGACAGTAAAAATGGAAGATCTACCTGATTACGATTTTTATTAATGGTTAATTTACATCTGATCGAATACTAGATTTCGATTAATATTTTAAATTTATTTGTTGTAATTCTATGTATGTAGTTAAATATATTATAAATATTTAATTTAACTTTCCAAAAATCTAACTTCATTACTTAATTTGCATTCAACGACCTCATAAACCGTCAACAAGTTTTATCCGGAAATCAATGACTTATTCAAATCTATAAATCCGCCATTTTGATTTTTGCAATTTCATCGCGTGATTCGAATTCAGCGACCTTAAAAGCCCCTAGTTATACGTTTCTATTGAAATCTATCCATATTTCGAAATTTGGCCAGGTTTTCGGGCGTTTTGAACCACTGTGCGTTATACAAAATCACACCCCTTTGAGAAAAATCGCTCGTCGATAACAGCAAAGTTTTCGAGGAAGAGATGCCTGGACGGCTGAACTTAGAGACTTTTTACCACAAACTAGTCTAAGTGTTTTTCGTCGTCAACTGAGCTAAGATCTCCAAAATAGGATTTCAATATCCCAATCATTGGTTTCCTCAGATCTTTCGGGATTTACCCGCTTCCATAGAAGCCTCAAGGGCTAACGGCGAATAGCGTGTTCTCTAGTCTTCAAATTGCAATTGTAAAATAATGTTTTGCAAAAAGGAAGAAAATGATGACAGGAACCTTAGTTAAAGACGTGAAGAAAAGGCTAGTGAAAACCATTAATTGAAGCGTAGCGCTGCATGGACACCTGGTATATGATGAAGGATGATGAGCATAGATTATATAGAGGTTTTTGAGATGTGGATGTGGCAAAGGATGGAGAAGGAACAAAAAGATTAGTGTGCTAAGAGGAAGAGCTGCGGGTGTTGAGAGAAGTAGGGGCTTGTAATGGAGGGGAGAATGTTGGGTAAGAGAGATGGATGTTGGAAAATAAAGAGATTTTTAAATGGAATGAGATCAAAGCAGTAATTATGTAGAAATACTTGTAGGGAGAAAGAAACACGTCGCCTTTTCCACATTAAATGAAATTTTATGTGGAAAAGGTAACCCATTTTTTCAACCTTTAAATATGAATTTCTACAAAGTAGAACCAAAAACAGTATATGTTACTTGTAGGGAGATCTTAGGGCGGGGATCGGTGGTTAATTTTTGAAGTTCTTTAAAAAAACTGCCTTAACCAATAGAATACCCATCAACAATCTATGATTACCATAAGATAAATTGGTTATTTATGTAAGTAAAAATCCTAATGATGTGAAATGGAGCATTGCGGAAATCCCATGAAGATCCTTTTTTATTTTATAGTAAATAACCAATCATAACTGCATCTGTTTTTTAGGACCAAGAGCTGGTTCTATAAGGGTTGCAATCCTCATGTAGACCAGTTAGGTGATAAGTAATTGTCGTTTTTATCATTACCGATTTGATTATTGACTTATTCAACTAAGGAGGGTGAAGGACACTGGACGATGATCTAAAAGGGATAGCCTTCGAAGGATTAATCTAAAAATAAAATCTCCCATAGAAGTCCGCAAAGGATTAACCTCATCTCCTCTGCGTTAACATGAAATTATGACAAGTATGAAATTCATGATTTAATTTTACTATAAAATTTAAATGTTAAAAATATTGTTAACTTCATCACGTATGACAACAATATGCAGATAAATAGTAAAGGAAAATAAACTTCAGATGAGCATAACTCGTCTCTGACACTGTTCTCACCACTCTTTTCTCTTCCAGAATGTAGCCAGCACCGAAGCTCATGAGCCAATTAGTAGTTTGAATTCCACCGGTACTGCAGACAGTTCTCTTTGCAGCAATGGTTTGTATTTCCTCTTTATTTCTTCCAAAACGACCGTTGCTGTGACAAAACTCCTAATTAAATAGAGAAAAAATACTGACATAATATTAATGAGTTATTGTGTCCCAAAATGCAACACATGGCCATACATTTAGCTCCAAGACCTTGACGTTAATCCTGGATAATAACAAATACATGAATACATTATTTGTACATATGACTATTTAAGCTGTACTGGTAACATTATAATGCTATTATAAATTTCACAACAGAGAAAAGCATTCACGCAATGCATAATAATACTACAAAAGTATCAAAAGCGATTACTAATTTATCTATATTTAATTTAACTATTGATCTGCAGGATTTTAATTCAAATATTAGTTTTAAAGCCTTATAGTTAAACAAATATTTCCAAAAATTTAGATTTTGCCGGATGCAACATCCTTGTGTAAAACTCAACTTGCTGTGGCAATGGACTTGGGCATTAGAAACTCCTTCATTCTTTTTAATGATTATTATGCATTGCTTATGAAATTTTACGTTTTTTCTTACATATCTGCAAGAGTGAAGACTGCCATCACTGAGTAGTGTGGTGAAATTCGACATCTTCTTCTTTCCTTCCATGGCTGAGAACCTCAAGAAGAGGTAATTTGCACACTCACCCATCAAAATCTGAGAATTAAGACAACAAGTTACAGAATTCGCAGGAAACTCCCTTTAAAAAATATTCGAATTGATGTTGAGGCTGTTAATAATGGTAAGAGGTAGTTGTTATTAATTATGGGCCAATACGACGATGGTGTGATAAAAAGAGGATAAAAGAAAAATATGAATTAATTTGACTCAATTGCAGATACGTGAAAATATTATGTGTAACGGAATGGTCTGGAGTGCCGTTGGACACCAATAGTCGGCTTCATGAAAGGACCAATGAAATTACAAAATGTTATTCGGTGGAGAGCTCTTTGTGAATTCCAAATTCACAAATACCGTATGTACCGATGGAGGAGCATATACCGGCATATTGCCCTTGGTTGACATCGCAACGGGTTACAGCATCAACTTCCAGTTAAGCCAACCGGGTGGGTAGCGCGCTCGCCGACTAACCCAAAGATCACGGGTTCGAGCTCCACCTGGGATATGGTTGTTATGTTGTCCGAATGGGTTTTATCTTCGAAATGAAGAGGTGCAAAATGATCATAGCCGTCGACACACCATGTAAACAAAATTACTTGCTTACTAACTTAGGATTCTATCGTATTGACCAATCAAAATTTTCACTAAAATTCCATTTACTTGTCATTATTGATAATTTAGTTCTGTAATCTACGAGGATCAAAATATTGAAACGGTACCTATTGATTTTTTCTCATAATATAAGTAACAAGCCCTTGGCTAAACAATTTCCCCATTACTGACATATGCATCGTTCAATTTCGCCGATACGCTTATATACCAGAATTAACTCCTACAAGTGTGAAAAGATTTTTAAGAAACAAATTTTAAATACTTATTAAACTGGAGGCAGACTAGTCATGACACAAAAAATTTGTCACAAATATTAGTAACAACATGTAAAAAATGCATTTGCTGGAATTATATCTATTGTATTATTTATAGTTATATATAGGTATTTCATTTGAAATCCATGCATTAATGAACAGATTTATTTCTACAATGGCAATTCGACTTTGATTTTATATATTACTATATGATATAGAAATCAATTTTTAGTGAAATTTACCGTTTTCTTTTCAATGGGGACGTCTTTTTCTTCCTTTTTCCATTGTTTCCCGTCAAAGGAGGAAACGGAAACGTGATAATCGTCTCCTTCATTTAGAATGTATACATTGTGCCCAATTCTTTTATTTCCCAGCTCCAGCAACCTGAAATAAATTTATTTCACAAATACAGAATATACTTCTTGTGCGGATCCTCTTTCCGAAATGGTAAAATTCCAGTCATTAATTCATTTCCTATCAACCCCGAGCAACATCAAATTTAAAAATAAATCTTTTTGATAAATCTAATAACGTAAAGCAAGATGATAAAACTTAATGTCCAGAGAAAATTTACAAACGTTAACCTACTCTGAAATTACTTGTCACGTAAGTTGGACTGAAAGTCAAAATAAAATCTTTTAACAAGTAACAATGTACCGTTGAAAGTGTATTTAGTGAGACTGGTAAAACACATCGCTTCGAAATTTTATACATTGCATTCAAGATCTCTCCCAAGTAAATCTATGCGTTTATGTCTGAGTGAGTAAGAGGGGTATCCCGTAATTTTTCTGGAAGGTAAAAACTTTTAATGAGTAGCTTGGCGAATGGTATATTGGTATAGAAAAACGAGCGTGATGATATTTGCCATTGACATCATTCTTCGGTGATATTTGGAGAACATTTCGATTGAGATGGAAATATGCAACAAAAAGTATTTGCTGCAGTTCAAGCACAAATACGCTGGACTTCTCCTGGAAACTTCTCGTTATTTTTCAATCTAACTTACTATCATGTTCCAATTATGGAGTTTCCAATGGAACAGACATTACGTTTCAACCAGAAATTACTCACATGTACACGAGATAAATATAGGTAAATACTACTTTGATAGAACCCAGGGCATTGGTTAAGCAGAGGATGAATATACTAATTCACAAAAACTAATATATTTATTGTACACTTTAACGGCTAAGAACTCTGGGAAAGACTGTATTTTCTCACTTTGGCCAACATGTACGAAAGTTTACGTATATGAATCTGAGAATAAACAGAACCTCTATTTACTTTCTCCCAAAGCCGATTGTTCTTCCTTTCGGCTTTCATCGTATCTATCCTTCAACGCGTTAGTCATCCTGGGAAGCTAAGCTCACTTTTAGTAGTAAACATCAATTGAAGACCTTATCAATGCGTGGTGAGTACATGGTTATACAAAAAGAGAACGGGATCGATATTTTAGGGACGAAGAGATAATCCGCTATGTGAGGCCCCAACTTTGTATTTCCCATTCCTTGGCGTCGTAACATCGCAGATGGTTCAACATTACCAATAAATTTATGGTTCGGCTTACTCGACTCTCATTTCCTCCAAGGTCACGAGCATGGGAGTAACACGTCCCCAAAATGTACTCTCCTGCTTGATACCATCGATTTTCCGTCTTACAGATACATAAATTAAGTAAACAATCTCAGGCCCATTGCTTTCTTTTTCTATACTGATGAAAAATTTCCCCGGGCCAGGACTGCCATTCGGGGAAATTTCAAGCGACTCGTTGAAGCACACGTCGTTTAACATTTGTTCATCTAAACGGTAGTCAATGAAAAATATTTAGATCGACTAAATAAAAATAATTAAGATTTAAAGATGAAATCGAAGCGCTAAGGAAATTTACCTATAAAATTAGGGAATAAGTAAGTTGGCGTTCCTTCAACCTCGCTGTCTTTCTTGGTGTTGTTGAGATCCATCGCCTGTGTGACCCCTGCTTCGAGGGGTTTATTATTTTTTTGCTTTACACACAGTTCTGGAGTTAACTCATTCTGGACTATTTCGATAATTTTGCTATCTTCCCTTATTTTCAGACTTTTTCTTTCATCGTGACTCGTTTTGTCAATGTCAAATTTGCCTCCTCCGGTAAAAGCCTCTTCTTTGATAGACTCTAAGGTATTATCAGGTATGTGGACCTTGAATAAATCATCATTATCGACATCTTGGTCTGCCATGTCATCTAGAACGATCTCACTTTCCTTGTTATCCATTGTTCAAGTAGGTATTTGTGCCCAAATATGAACGTAGCTCCAAAGATTTTTAAACCACTAAAGGGAAAAACGCTGATGTTCTCCCTGAATTGAGACAGATGTATACAAAATATAAATTCATGGATAGGAATTATCATCATTTACTAACCAAATTATGGTGGACTTAAAGACAATGTTGACTGATGTTGACAGTTTTCCTATTGGTTGCTTGGTTATTTTGCGTTTAAGAAGTAAATATATATCTGCATTATTCGTTTCTTGCTCCATCCCATTTTTTCTTGAAAAGAAATTCTCCCTATGAGCAAATTAAATTTGAGAATTAAGACACTTGAAGTGAATCTTGGAAAAATCACTCATATTCATCTAGTTTAACCAATTGTGCTTACAAGGATTTACAACATGATACAACCAAATTTTAATGCAACTGATAATTTATATAATTTGTTTCAAAACTGTATTAGCTATTCTAGATACCAAGTCGTTAGATTTTGTTACGTATGTATCAAAAGTGAACTAACCGCATGGGAGAGATATTGTGTGAAAATACACTGATGATTTACACATCATATATTTTGTGTTACAAAGGTGATAACGCGAAAGAAACATTTGATAAATAACTTTGACTGACGCATAACGCCTTATTTAAAAGCCTGAATATATTTTATTTTTCGTCAATTCAGGGAAAATCGATATCTTATGATATCCATTTGCTCATTATTTTTTCAAGAGGTGTTCCGGAAATTCAGGAAAAATGTCTCCTACAATCAAAAAGAGAAGATATGCAGTAACTGATAATATTTAAGCATGACCCAAATTTTATTCTCTGAAGAACTGTCGCGTCTTATTCGGACTGTAGAAATCTGAGATCAATAATTGGAAAGATTTGGTCTTGATATTATCGAATTTCAGCGGGGTAAAATTTATAACAGTAAGCAAGAACCAAAGGGTGGTTTGATATCACAAGGAGCATAACCGAAAATAGATAAATGCGTCAATCGAAGAGCAATGTTACATAGCCAAAAGTCTCAGGTGACAAACGATACGTCCTGAGTTCGGAAACTATAATAAAACCGTCACCTCAAGTAAAGAATGTAGAAAACTAAGAGCTCCATGAAATTTATATCTAATCAGCCATGAAACCTCGACTTTTAATGCGATGTCACGGTATTCAAACCCAAGGTCGGTTTGAGAATACAGTTCTCCTTGTACTAACTCCAAGGAAACCTGAAAATTAAACATCAGGGTATAAGGGCCAGCTCGTTTTCCTGTACCACCTGTTTTTTCCCAGGAAGGTACCCAGAGAACCACTCAGCTAGAGATTAGCTGGAGGTAACCAGTGGCGTCATCGTGTCCCCGTTTAGTACCCAGGCGCTCAAGGGCTTAGAGGGGCTCTTTGATACGCAATATTATCAATAATTTCTAACATATATCTTCACACTGTAATAATATACCACTGCTAATTGACGCATGGCATATGTTAACAGCTACAGCAGCTGATGTTTTTTAAATTTTTGGTAGAGAAATAAAAATTCTATCGCACCTAGCTATGTAACTTTGGAAGATACGTTATATTCGACGTGTACTAGAAAATAAGGGGAAAGATTGGTTGTTCCGAAAGGCTTTTTCACGAATGTTAGGGAATGTAATTTTACATCAGGGAACCTGATCATTAAAATCAGCAGGTATTGGGGTAACACAACCGTCATGGGAAAGGCAGGACGAATGACAAATTCCTACTAATCTGACGACGCATTTCATCAATGCATTTCGCCAGTAAATCCATCTCCTTATGGACGACCTTGCTCGTGAGTGGGTGGATTACTATGCCGACGGAGAGGATGCGAGCATTAAAGAGTTCCTCTGTTTATTCAGTGAGTCACTGGGGAGTTGGGAGAGGGTAAACTGATAAACCCCAGGGGATCGATAATTACGTCGAAAACTCCTTCGTTTGACTCATCCGGTGCACAGTAAGTCTGCTGGAAGAACCTCAGATCTCGGCTCGAGCTCTTCCTGTCGCTCGGAAGGGGAAGAAAACAGATTTCAGTTTTAGAACAGTGATCCGTGTTTTTCTACGTGTTTGGCGATCGCATCCCAGCATATCTAATCTCCGTACGGTTGATGCGACGCAAATGACTCACATTTTTTAGATTTACCCCCAAGAGGACAGAATCCCATTGTTGCTAATTTCACCTCTCGCTTGACAGCACAGCATTATTTATGAGTAGAGCGAAACTAAACAAATGAGAACATGGGAAACACAGTTTGAGAGAAAAAGCCATGGTCGAGAGACTATAAAAAAACCTTTCGGTTTCATTTCCTAATGAGTTGCAAGTTCTCTCTTATTATTGTTAAGTACCATTAAGTACTAGTATTATGTACTAATATTAAGTATACTATATTTTTTATTATTTTCAATCATGTTAGTAGTTAGGTAAAGATTACATAATATCATTGTTGATATTATATAATATCAATCACGATATTATCTAATATTTTCCTTACCTACTATCATAATTTAAAATAATAAAAAATGTGGTCGTATAAATAATAACTTAGATTGAAACGGAATCTAAAGATTACTTCCATTTTTTGTTATTTTTATATCTTGTTCTTAGACGTTTGTGCCAATTCTAAGCTTATGCCAAAAATAGGCACACACTCGCGGAGATATCTAAGGAGGCTGCTGGAAAGGTGATATAATCACCTTCCGTGATAATGGTTTCTGTTAAACACTTCGGAGTGTAATAACGATAAACATTTTTTCCGTTACCTTCTATTGAAATATAAGATTAAAGATCGTTTATTTGATGAATGAGAGAGCGCCGACCGGGTTAGCATGGTAGGTAGCGTGCTCGCCAGCTAACCCAAAGGTCGCAGGTTCGAATCCCGTCCATGGCATGGATGTTGTGTTTGTGCAGATGGGTTTTTCTATGAGATAAAGAGGTGCGAAATGACCATAGCCGCCGAAGCACCCTATTAAAAAAAAATGAATGAGAGAAGGGACCTGCAATTATAGTTAGCCTGAAGGCAAAGGAAATCGTAAATTATGCATCTCTGTAAATTACAAAAGGAACAATTCTAGTTGCGCGGATACTTGTTATTTTTATATTCCCTTCGTTTTGAGCTCATAACATGGGATAATACGTTCACTAAATTCATCGGTACTCCTAATTACATATTATAGTAAATTACAGCTTGTTGCTTTTTTATTAAGAAACACCTGTTAAGCGAAGGCCAAAAAGTGTGACTAATTCTACAAGTGTTAAACAATTAGCTCAACTTAAGGGACCGTTAGGTACCTATTTATCGCATAACGTTATATATATTGCAAAAGATCTTAATCGGTTCTTGGCACTAGAATGAATTCACTGACTCAATTTCTCTGGCTTTGGGCTCTGTAACCCAATGAAAATATGCTATGGACCAACTGAAAAGTCACACTGATTCAGATATTAATAAAACTCATCCAACTAGATAATCAATGATTAACTACTATCGGAATAAAAAATATGGATACTCGAGAGTTTTAACTTCATTTACAAGAAAACGGCCTAATCAATGTCAGCCTGATAAATATAAAATTTTAGCTTGATTTATGGTGAGTTGCATGGTATATGACAAAAAAATGTAATCGCCTTTTCTTGAAATGTAATTCGGGCATAAACAAATAAAGTGCTCATTTTTTCATCTTCCGGCGCAAAAAACTTCCCTAAACTTTCAACCTTTGTAAAACCACAACAGATATACTTATTGGCATCAAACTTTAACATTATCTGGATTCATTCTTTATTAATAGGTTTGCCAACTCTTTAATTAACACAAAAGTTGCTGTAAAAAAACTTTTTCCCGTCATCGGGTGGCCGTACGTAATCAAAGTTTGAACTGTTGTCCAGCTCTCCTTTATTGTATGAACGAGGAAGTAATGCTAAAATGTAAAGTTTTTGGTCGGACGTTTTACTGATTTTTATTCGTTTCTGTTGACAAAGCCACAGTCAAAAGAAGGCTGACAAAGCATTGTTAAGACGCAGACGAAGTCAGTGTTTTTTAGCAGTGTTGCCGTGATCTCCTTCCGTGCCATTCCAATTTCTTATGCAACTTTGTGACAACATGCAAAAATTAATAAATGATACAACGTTGCGTCACTACTTCTACTTCGCCGGGTCTAAACCGCAAACAAATAAAAATCAGTAATAAATCCGACCAAAAACTTTACATTTTAGCATTACTTCCTCGTTCATACAATAAAGGAGAGCTGGACGACATGTTCAAACTTTGATTACGTACGGCCACCCGATGAAGAGAAAAAGTTGTTTTACAGTTCTTACAACAAATTCCTTTGTGTTAATTAAAAGAGCATAAGAGTTTGCAAAAATATTGATAAACAATGAATCCAGATAATGTTAAAGTTTGATGCCAATAAGTATATCTGTTGTGGTTTTACAAAGGTTTAGGGAAGTTTTTTTGCGCCGGAAGACGAAAAAATGGGCACTTTATTTATGCCCGAATTACATTTCAAGAAAAGGCGATTACATTTTTTGTCGTATACCATGCAACTCACCATAAATCAAGCTAAAATTTTATATTTATCAGGCTGACATTGATTAGGCCGTTTCCTTGTAACTGAAGTTTAAACTCTCGAGTATCCATAATTTTACTCCGATATTGTTTTATTGATAATAAATTTTCGGTGTGCAAAAAAGTCTAAATGTAAAACAACTTAAATGACTCCGACACAAAGGATGTCAATAAAATACCACTCTCGTGAGAATGGCCAAAATAGAATATCAGCAGGGTCTCAAAGCAAGTACTTAAGTAGTAGCTGCAGCTTCCAAGGAACATTGAGAATTTGTGACCATGGTTAACCCCACCAATCAATACTCTGCTTGGAGACTTTCAAATCACAAAGTAATGTTTCGTTGCAGTAAGTAGAACTGTTAGACTTAAGAAATATTAATCAAGTTAGTGACTTTTGACACCCTCACCTTCTGTGAGTGTGAGCACTCACAGAAGCACATTGTATATTATGCTTCGTATCCCTGATGCAACTGCATAGACCACAACATCTATCAGCCATATTGTCTACATGTGATATGTTTTACAACTATATATTTGAGGAGGAAATATATTTCATCATGCAGAAAAAATATGACTAAACAATAGATTGTTTATAAGATGTGGGCCACAAAAATTTTCATGTAAAATTTGATTAATTAAATTTAGTGTGGAAATTTTTCCAAAGAAGATATGTAGCAGTGGAGTTTTGTAGTTGGGCAGAATCAATTACTACTAACTTCTGATGTAGGAGGAAGATATTCAGCATAGTTCAAACGAATGGAGGCAAAACACAGATTCATCAAAAACATTCCTTCTTTTCCACTTAATTTGAGGAAATGATGTTGAAATCATTTACATGCTGCACAGGCTTTACTCAGGATTGTGACTGATGGCAATTCCAAGGAAATAAGGTACAGTCATTAAGAATTCAAAAATCATTTAAATTTTATGAGGAGTAAAAAAAGATAACATTAAAATTGAATCCAGTTGGAATATATTACACCTAACTGCTTTAATTTATAATAGTGTTTCTATAAAGAATACTTGAAGACATGGCGGTTCTTGTGACAGAAGAATGAATTAACTGTAGTAAAGTAGATGAAATTTTAAATAATTTGTTTTTCATCAATTAAGTATTCCCCATCAAAGAGACTTCTATCCAATCATGATAAAACCCATGCAATACGATTACATGGGAAATATATTTCTCCATTAATTTACAAGAACTATTACAGGAATGTATATATTAAAATTCACTGAGGAGGCTGTGACCCAGGTGCCATAATGAAGCAAAATAGAAGTTGTCATTTGTACATATCCACAAAAGGAGCACTAAAAAAACTGACCAGTTTTGACAATAATCATCATCATCTGGCTTATGTATAATGATTGTCGAAACCAGTGTTTTTTTCAGTGCTCCTTTGGTGGAAATATACAACTGACAACCACTATTTTACTTCCATTGATACTTTAGATTATTACCTTAATGGAGAAGACAAAAAATCACCTCCATTCTATTATGTTTCAAGACAATCATTACATTGCGAAAAGGAATGTTTACTTTAAGTTAATGAACCATTGAGATATACTTCTACCATAGTTGTCACTTATTCCTATTATCTCTACCAATCACCGAATGAAAATATCACATACCTTGATTCCCCATTATTCCTTAGCATGATGGCATTTTTTGGCAGAACAAGGAATATGAGGGTTAAATATATGAGAAATTACACTTGCACAAACTATAATATTTTAGATGCACAGGCAAGTTGAAAGATATAATCTCAGTTGATGAGCCTATAAGAGTGAGAAAGAAGAATAGGTAATAGTACACCCGGTTTTATTTTACAACAATAGAAAAATCAATTCCACGTGATACAACCCTACCATTTCATTTAAGTATTGATATATTTTCTTTTAAGGTTCAACAGAAATATAGCTACTAAACGAATTCAAGACTGACTTAGAACTCATCCTGCATCAAGAATTAGTATTATTGTTCCATCGCTAACAATCACATATGCCTATCAATTTGTTTTGTCTTAATACTTCATATGCTAAATGTGTAAATATATTGTAATTTAACCCCTAAGATAAGCCAAAACAAGACATCCATTCATTTTGGAATGCAGACATTTATCATTATAACTCTTAACAGGAAAAAATACATTTGGTCATTACAATTATTAGTGATAGCTCACTACAATACTAGCACATTTAGGAGTATGTAACCAGAACTAGGGACTACATTGATAAATATATTTTTAATAATTAAAAATAGCATTTTTAAATGTGCAATACCAAACAGTTATAGTGAATTAGTACAAAATAAATCACATTTTGCTTTTAGTCATTTAACTTATGTCATAATAATTTACTCTGACATTAGGGTATTTTATTAGACCAGAATATCATGCAAAAATGATGAAAAATGTAGCCAATGTTTAGCCACAAACTTTGACATGTAATTTTGTTACAAAATTAGTAAGGCTGATTAATAGGTAATTACCAAACTGAGATCATTCAACTATTCCCAGATAAAACAAAACATTATGTATGACTGATTGGGAAGATACAAATAGGGTTATATTGGGAAATGTGGTGTCTACATTTTATTACACCAAAATAAAGTATCTAAGGATCAGAAATTAATACATAAAACATTCATCTGAAAATATATAGGGTTCCTGCAGTCTTGGTTTTACAATTTTCCATTAAATTTTCTGAACAAATATTGAAACATCAAACCAAAAAAAGGTCTTACTACGGTGCTTCAACTAATAAAACAACAAAAGCTCCAACCTTATTATTACTAGAATGCTCAGCAATGCAGTCTCATACAAAACCAGCACAGTTACCACTACTCAAAGACTCATGTCCCCAGGCTTTGACTTACAAACCATATCTCCAGGTGAAATAATTTAAAACAGTTGCTGCTATTTGCATCCTGCTACCCTCCAGCATTTCAGTAAAATTCATTAATGTCATTCACTAGTACATAGTAGTATTTTTGTTTATAGGGTACTTTAATGGCAGTGGTCATTTTGCCAGTTAATGACCTCTTCAAATCATTGAAAAAAAACCTTTTTCAACAAACACAACCACCATGCCTCAGGCGAGATTTGAACCCATGACCTTTGGATTAGCCAGCGAGCCTTTGGATTAGATGCTTACCCCAGGCTAAACTGGTCAGTAAATTTCATTTTCCCTTCCACTTCCATTTATATACAGCCTGACCTCTTCTAAGCACTGGGTAACACTTAATTAATGATTGAATAGACAATGCTATGGCTCCAGGAAAAATGCAAAGAATGGTGGGAATTTGATATCTTGGTTGGAATTACTTTAGCTTTATAAAAGCTATCAACGTAACAACATTTGGCTGATCATCTCATCAAAGAATTACTTTGTGAGGAAAATTCAAACAAAAACTCAGAATTTCAACATTCATATCTTTTGCAGTTTCCTAATCTACCATATTTTCTAAGTCTAATATAATTTTCAGTTCAGGTTATCCAGGTGCACAGCAAGTTGTGATCGATTTTACTGAAGGACCATACTGCACGGGGACTTAAATCTATCTACAAAGTGTCAGAGTGGAAACAGACATTGCCTTCATAAAAAAAATAATAATTTCTGTAGAGGCCGCAGAGGATTTGCTAAATTAAATGTTCCTATATTATGACTCATAGAGAATGAAAAATCCTGAGCCGAAACCGAACTGGTCTACTTTGGGGAAAGGCAGGAATTCAATTCACAGCACCTGTTTACATTAATAGTATTTACTAAATGGAACGGCTACATATTTTTGTAAATATTACTAAAAGTAAGTCAATTCTAAGCCAAAGCTTTGAGATATGACAATTGAGGTACATTTATTTTAGACTCTTCTATCGATGAAATTACACAGTAAGTTGGTGTCCTTTAAAGTAGATAAAAACGCCAATAATTGAGAAATTTAATGCTGGGTATCATTGTGGGAATGGATTTGTACAAATGAAAAAGATATAAAAAATATAGGTTTGTGTCCATTACACAGATGAAATTGATAACACCTCAATATATTTGAAAACCAAGACTTCCCATATTCCTTCACCCTGAAGTTTCCAACATAGCTCTCTCTATGAGCTTAAGTAATGTAACAATTCTGTAAATATATATCTCAACTGACATTCAAACTTAACTGAAGTTATTTCTAAGATGCATCATAAGTTCATAAAAATCTAGTTTAAAAGTTTAAAAAAATGTGTACATTCCTATGCCTGTACAAACCTGTCTCAAATTATGGGAGTTTCATGAATCATCACAAATATAAATACTGCCAACTAGGACAGTCTCCAATGCAGACAAACTAAAGTGATGACACATTGCAAACTGGCATATTACTAGATTTTTCTCTTTCTCTCCAAACAGTATTCTTGACCATCATCCTTACAATTAGTGATAAAATAATTCAGTGAAATCCCTGTGTGAAAAGAAGATTTTTTTTCAAAAGAATTTCGAAAGAAGGAATTGGTTCTACTTTCACATATCACAAAATAATAGTTAGTTTCTCCTCAGAATGCTTCACTGGGAAAGGAAATACATATGATATATATATTTGGGAAAATTATTTTTATGACCCCAGAAAAATAGTATATGGAAAAATTTTTTGCCCCACATAATATTGTGAGCTATAATAATTCTTCATTTGTAGACTCAATGTATAACTAGAAATGGCACAATAAGAATGCCATAGAGCTAACAAAATGGAAAAACAATTTCATGTTATGTTCAAAAATATCTACTCCTTGATGTAAAAACTCAAAATATCAATTTCACTTTTAAATATCACAAAAAAACGTGATAAAAAGGACAAAAATAACATTAAAAAATTTAGCTAATTTTAAAATCAAAAGCCAAAATTCATACCTCGGATTTATAAGCATACTGACAGCAATGGCATATATAAGCCTCAACATCAATTTTAGTGAGATATTCAAGCAGCCTAATAAGATAGTGCCATCATTAATGCTAATAATTATAAATACAAATGTATTGAAGTCAGAACCGGAGAATTATAATTAATTGTGGCACACAAAAATCAATTTAAATTATCTAGAGGAGACTATTGCAAGGCTAAATTTAGACAGCAAGAGCATACTATACCATTTTTACACAAAAATCACACTAAATCAGTTACATAAATACATATATTTGTTTTAGAGTAAATCCACAAAATTTTGTGGAATATATATCCATCCAGAAATAAATAACATGTTTTCCATTTATGATTCAAATACAATCATGTTCATTCACCAGCCATAGATTCTCGCAGCAGAAGTTCATCTTCAGGGATTGAAACTCTTTGAAAACGTGGGTTTGTGACAAGGAACATTACCAGTGCTGTAAAAATCATAATTGCAATTCCTATGAAGTTGACCAGCAAGCCTTCTACAGGCAGATCCTTGTAGTCAGCACTGCAAAGATTAAATAAAAAATATTACCAAAATGAGCTTTTTTTTAAATTCCAACATGCATATTAACTAACAAGTATAATATAGGCTTGAATAACAGTATCTTAATTTAACTAATACCAATACATGCAGTTAAATATAACATCTTACAGTGTACTACATATGCTTTACCTGCAAAAACAGGAGTGAAAAAAGAGGGGGAGAAAATAATATAGTGTAAGCATAAATGGCAAAAATATCTTACCATGCCCTTGTTATAAATTTCTTGAGTTCTATGCTGACCAGAATGGTAGTCTGGCTATTCATTTAAAGAATTTTCCAGCACACTTTATTCATTATTCTTCAGTATAAGATTTCTTAGAAAGTGTTTCATTGGAGGTTCTAAAGTCAATTAATTTATCGTGGTTATTTCTATTCCTGATTCACATATGGCTTGATTTCCTGAGAATTTTCACCAGCACAACTCAAAACATTTCTTATTCAAGAAAGATATATGCTTTATGACCCCCAGAGAGCCCCACAAAAGCCTCACCTAAGAAAGCTGGAAACTGTTTGTCATTTCCATGCACTTATATTTTATGTTCAATTGCTTTTGTCAAGAAATATTCCCATTTATTGGAACACAACAAGGATTTTTATAATTATGTGACAAGAAACCTAATAATAATACCCACAGCAATGTTCATGAAACACAGCTTTCTTGCAGAAATCCCATGTCCCAGCCTACATTGCAAAGATCTCGACAGGCAGTGTGGACTACATTTGACACGAAGTTTTGGATATGTCAAAGCTTTCTGCGCGATGGGTGCCGCGTTTGTTAACCATCAACCAAAAATGCATTCGAATGAACATTTCTAAAGAGTGTTTAGAATTGTTTAAATGCAATCCCGGTGAGTTTCTTCAATGTTTCATAAAAGTAGATGAAACATGGATTCATCATCATATGCCAGAGAGAAAG
>WURS02076334.1:0-10303 GCA_011762765.2 Rhinocypha anisoptera | reverse complement strand
GATGGTATATGACGTGTTGTGATATGCAGGAGGGAGATGAGATGGGGAGGGAGTGTAGGAGATTGGTTAAGTGGGACTTCAACTTTCCAACTTCGCTTAATGCGAGATGTGTCTAGTATAATGTTAGCTCATATTTTTACTCTCCACGCAAGTGAAACTGTGGGCTGATTATACAAAAGTGATACTTGTACGTAAGTGAAACTATGGTCCCCTATTTTTATTAAATTTGCCTTTTTCACTATTATTTACGATCATTCCCTTTAAAAGAGAGCGTTTGTACTTAAATATCCCAATGATTATTTCTTTCTATTCTCTATTTCTTTCTTCTAAAATTTTCTTCGTGTGTTCACTATGCTGTTTCGTCCGCTCTTCTCTCCACTCACATCCTGTCTTATTTTTCTGTGTCGCGGTTTAAAATTTGCGTCCGTTGATGGCGTTCATGAATATTCTTTCAATCATCTATGTCGACTATATTGTCGTATATAATTGTCTTGAGGTCTTATTCGATTTCTGTTATCCACTTTGTCTTTCCCCTGCCTGACTCGATGACGTCGAGAATCTGCCTCGATATTCTGTTCTCATTCATCATGTAAATATGTTCATAAAATTTCATTCTTTTTTTCCTAAACGTATCTGTGTGTTTTGTAGATTTCTGACGCTAGTCTCTTCATTCTGATCCCTTCTCTATTTATTGGTCCGATAATTTTCCTGAGGATTTTCCGTTCTTGTTTCTCCATTTCTTTTATTTTTGTTTGTCCTCTAATTCGTGCTATTTGGACTGCGCATAATGCTTCCGGAAGTACGGCTGTGGTTTTAGTTTCGTTTAATTTTGCATTGATGGGTATGGATCTCTTGCTGTAATGATTCCATGTAAACCTGTATGCTTTTTGTAGTGTTCTGATTCAAATTCCTCTATAAATTACCAACTACAGCAAGGACACTAGGCAATGCAATTTTTAAATGTAAATTGTACAAGTGGTTATCATCCATACCATTTTATTCATTGCAGGAGTTTTTTGACTTTGATGTCAATGTCATAGCGATTTAAAATTGACTTGGCATCACTTTGTATGTGGTGTATTGTGTATTAACTGTAAGTATATTATATGTAAATTTATTGTGTATTAACTGTAAGCGATGTATTATATGATATGTTATTGATACCTTATGGGGATGATGATATGTTATATTATAAGATATACCAAGTTTCGTATGTATTAGTGTGGTAACAGTGTAAATCTATTGACAATGTCTAATGTGGTGAAACCATCGAATGGCAAATAAATTATATTATATTATTATGTATTGCATTTTTTCGTATGACATTTTCAGCCATCTTTTGTGCGATTTAGTGTAATTTTTCAATAGCGTGTTTGGTCTTTTCTATGCTATTCGTGAGGATTTCGAGGTCATCCTCAAAAGCGAGACATCTCACTTTGAATCTTATCTCTTTTTTAATGCCAATTTTTTTCACTCTTATTAATATTTTTCATCTTTTCCAGGACGCCGACGACGGTTCTGTACACGGCACGCCCGGATACATGGACCCAAGCAGTTTCACTTCCAAAGTAAGCCCCCCAACGGCTTGATATATTTCTCATTTTCCGGTGTTTTATGCTATATTTCAAGTTTTGTGTGCCACATGTGTATGCATGGGGCACAAATATAAAGGGCAAATGATGAGAGACGTCAAGGAAGAAAAACTAGCAAGGGTTAAGAGAGCTGGGATAGGAAAGGACGGAGGGCTGCAGTCATACTATCTTCGGAATGAAGTACTAACGACGATGACCGTAAGATGGCGTGCCAATGGCCAATTTATTGTACTTGATCTCGGCTTTTAATCAAAACCCCATTAAAAGAAGTGCACTGACAATAAGCAAAATGACATTTTAAAAAGATCGGGAAAAAATGCCGTGAGATCGCAGGGTCGTCGTGGTGGGGTTAGCGGCGTGCGGCCGAGGCAGCCGAAAAACCGAAAACGAATATTCAAAAAGGTCGGCGCGCCCAAAAATGTAACTTATCTCGGATTCTTTGTGAATAAAAATCGATGGACGTAAAAAAATTCGATATACCACAACGAGATCAATGTAATTTTCGTGTGTTCGGAATCCTGCCGTAAAGACCAAATCCCATGCAATCGCTGGGCCAGTATTATAACATTAGATCAAATTATAAATCGCATTTTTTTTACATGTAATTAATAACTATAGAAATGTTCATTCACTTAGTATGAACGCAATGTGCGAAACTTTATATTTTAGGCGATTGCTAGAATTACATGCCACTATTTGCGAGGACCATTTCAAAGGGTGAAATCTAAAGCACTGTCGAGAAAGACAATATTGAACCACCCGAATTGTTACAGTGAACGAAATAATAGATCTCATCCTTGAAAAAACACATCTCAGCTCACTGGTGCGTGTTACACGGCCAACATCGCGAAAATAATGTCTCCGCGGTCGTCATCTCAAGGAACCCTTGCGAGTTAATTTTAAAGCAACGAGAAAGCGGAGTCAGAAGAAGACGGCGACTGGATCTTGGGAATTATTATAGAGGGTCATGACAATGATAGGAGTTAGAAAACTTAAAAGAAGCAACAGATGGAAAAAGGAAGAAAATAGTGTAGTTATTTATGAAATATGATGAAAGAATTGGAGGCATGTGGCACATTCATGCAATATGCCACAAGTCACTGCGGTAATCAGTGATTTTTAAAATTTAGGTTCACGAGAAAATATTTAATTTTCGGACAGTTTGAACGATTGTGCCAGTCGTCTTTTTCTGTTTCTGTCACCGTTTTTTACTTGGTAAAAATATTAATTTTGCTCTGGTATTCACTCAGGGTTGTCCACTAAAAGTTTATTGTTAGACGTTTCCCATTAGTCTTTCATAGTGACCTTGCCTATTGACGTAATGCTCTACTTCCATTAGGTGCTGCATGTACGATCATTTTCGCAATTTCAAAGGCTCCCCCAATTTTTCCGACAACTTTGCAATCTTTTACTGTTATTTATTGGGACCGTGAGAAATATTTCTATTACAAGTGTGAAAAATAAAAAAAAAGACTATGAGATATTACTGTTTAGATTTTTGTCATTGGTAATTTAATGGAAGGTGCAAGCAATTCTAAATCACTTGGAAACTCTCATTCGTGGGCGACTCTGATGCCATTTTTCTGGCATTATGACGAAGTCAATTGATTCGTCATCAAGGCAACTAGATCCACTATTTTTGTGTCAATTATGATGCGGTTGACGTTTCGTGTTCTGATTCCAGAATGGTGACCGGAAGTTACACCGATGTTATAGACCTGTTATTTTACCGCGCGAGCTCATTAAGCAATGCTTAACGTCTTCTATCGATAATCGGAGTCGTAATTCTACATTCCGAACGTGGAAATCCTGTAATAATTATAATGACCCCGTTTTGCAAGTGAATCTATTTGCTTTTGAGTACCTAGCCCTTATTTTCAGTGATTTCTGTCCATGTTTCCAGTATAATTTTCTTTGTGCATTCGAAGCAAATGGAAAGGAGAATCCTTTCCTAAAATTTCGAGGTTATGAAATAAAATAAGTGCTTGTCGCGATGCAAAAGAAATTCGCTTTGTGATAAAGCATTTTGACAATTAGACCAGTTTTTTCCAGTAGCTATCAAATCTCGTAAAATAATGTTTTAATGTGCATAAGGGATACATTATAATGTAGAATATAGTTCCATTGGTTATTTTATTGATTCCTTGAGAATCCTCCATGTTTAGTTCTCTTGTCTAAATATAAGAATGAAGACTTACTTCCTACTTCTATTCTCCCTCTCTCTCTCTCTCGCAATTCACAGATCACTGTCAAAGCCGTGTATGACTATCAGGCCCACCATGATGATGAGCTCTCGTTCTGTAAGCATGCTATCATCACCAATGTCAGCAAACAGGATGGTGGCTGGTGGCGTGGAGACTATGGTGGCAACAAGCAGCACTGGTTTCCATCAAACTATGTTGAGGAGATTGAGCCACAGGAGAACAGGACAGATGAAAATGTGAGTGCTATTATAATGCCTCTTGTCTTGTTTCACAGGAATAATTGTTAATGTTAATATTAGAGATTTATTAGTATGGCCAAGATTTTGAGAAACACACCGTCTTTTTTGTGTGTCCTATGTTTATTTTTCAATCGATTGATACCATATGGAATATACGGGTGAGGCGACTGAGTCAAGGAATGAGGGTTGGTTAAATGTAAAATAGGAAGCTGAAAGAAAATAAATAGTGCAGAACTCACTTTTTCCAAACTCCATTTAAAATATTTATTCTCCTAGGGCAGTAATTTTGGAGCCCAAAAAGGTGTTTGACATGATGGCACAACATACAGATATGATTTTGCCCCATGGAATTATTGAGAATGTATTTAGTCAGTGTACATACTAGTTTAAAATAAATAGCGCATAAATGAAAGCTCATTGTGCTTTATTTAGTAAATCTTGATGTAACTGTTCACCATTTGGAAGATCCAGGTTAAAATTTCATTGAAATCTGAAGATTTTTTAAGATGAATTTTTACTTGTGTTTTGTCCTCAATGATGGGTTTGCCATCACCACTATTTCCCTGCAATATTATCTTCCCCTCTAAGTATCCAATCACAGTTCATAATAATTCAAGTTACCTTGCCTATTAGATGTACTCTCTGATATTACTATTGTCAATTAAAATATTTTGATCAGTATTGGCTGGATTTGTAAGCAAAAACCACAGTGACTTATGGTCATTAAATTTAAAGTCTCATGGAAAATAAAATTCTTATATCAGATTAGAAAGGTTCAAATCCAGACTCATAGCATGAAAGTTCAACCTCAGATGAGGCTACCTACTGGGCCCTAAGTGAGCATGCACTGCTAAACGAAAGAAGGAAATATTCAATGGTGTGGCTGCAGGGCATTGTACTCCATCATCTATTGATGATACTCAGACTGGATGAAACCCCATGTGTCATCCATTGATGGCAACCAGTTTCAAAGTGGTAGATTAAACCATCCAATTGCTTAATATTATATGCTGTCATGGACGTGTGAGGGATCATTAATTAACCATTAATATGATTATTGTTTAGGGATTTGGAGTGCAGTCAATCACTCGTGAAAAGGTCTGTCCCTCAGTGGCAGTTTGACCGTACTGTGAGACTCCCCTTTCTTCCTTTCATGCAGTCTGCCGATTCCCTGTTGCTTGGCAACCTCCAGAAGGGCAGCTTGGACATGACGGGAGCAGTTGTGGAGAGGGTTCCGGGGCCAGGTCGCGAGTGGTGGGTGCTTCGGATACAGAACCCCAACATGTGCACTCCCTTCGAGGCTGTCGCACATTCCGAAGAAGATGCCCTCTCGTGGATGGCAGCCATCAAGGAGACTGCACAAAATGCCAGTGTTCGGGTAATGCTTGTTTCATTTTCTCTTGACTAATTGCTCATAGCAATGATAAAGGAAATTCTTGTTACATGTTGTACAGAGTTCAGGCTGGTTCACATTGAATGTAAGAACATAACTTAAGGATGTAACAGAGACATAACTTGAATATATAAATTATTTTTAGTTTGCAGGAGTAAGTAGGATTTGAATGAAACATTGCTTTTCTACAAAAATAATTTTATTTAATATATTAATTAATTTCTTGGAAAAGCAAAGTTTCATTTAAATCCTATTTACTCCTGTGCATAATGGACTTCCACAAATGATTGGCCTTTTCTATTAACTTTATATTTTTAGTTCATCTGAATATATAGGAATAGATATTCTAGCATCCTTTCTGTTATAAAAAATTGTTGATTCTACAAATATAGTAATACTTTCCATAAGTCATTCCCATTTGTAAGAGGGATTTTTAAATGTAGCCCAAAAAACATTTATTTCTTAGCTATAGTCTAAGTATCTCCATGATTTGTTGGGATACTGACAAAATTATATTGAAATATTTAGACTGACTTGTTTTGTGTAAAAATTTCAAATTGTAATAGCCAAAATGTTAAATATAAGAGAGGACCACATGGTTCTAATTTCTTAATTATTAAAATCATAATAATTAAAACATTATTATTGTTAATATTTGAAACCCACAGTAAAATATGTTATTGAAGTTGTTGTTCACAGTGAATATATTTCTATTTGACATTTACAGGAGAGCCAGCACAAGGAAATGGAAAAAGCTTGGCGTATTGCTAAGGAGATGTCAAATTTAATTGTTTACTGCCGGTCTGTGGCCTTTAACATGGAACGGATAAAGAGACAAGGTTTTATCTTTTATGAAATGTCATCATTCCCTGAAACCAAAGCGGAGAAGCTTATTTGTATTCAAGAAAATAAGTTCTTCTTAAAATATCATCAGGTTAGTTTTAATTTGTAATATTAATTTAGTCACTCTAAGTGTTGTTATTATATATTTTAACATGTTATCATAATTATGAAATGTAGTGGTTTCATTCTGGTAGCTTCAGAGTACAGTGTACATTGCTGTAAGTAGTTGCTGCATAACTTTAGATTGAAAACTTTCTTGAAAAAACCTCACACTGTGATTCCTGAAGAGACTTCTACTTCCACTGAAATAATGTTAGATACACTCAATGTAGTGTTTGAAATACACATATGTATATCGCATTAAATAGCAATGAAAACAACTTGTCCCTGAGGATTTAGAATTTAAATATTATTTCATAAATAGTTTTTTCAAGTTCAATACTATGAAGCATAAAAGAGAAGATATATAAAGAATTATATTTTCTGGATTCAGTAGATCTCATTCTATTAACAATCCCTTTTCAGTACCAGTTCAGCCGTGTGTATCCCAAGGGTCAACGAATCGACTCTTCAAATTACAACCCAGTGCCAGCCTGGAACTCAGGTTGCCAGATGGTTGCTTTGAATTACCAAACTCCTGGTGAGTTAGACTTTTCCTTCCAATTTGAAAGAATTGCCATCTTGTTTTGAAGCGTATTCTTATGTAAAATGGAGTTGTTTGTCACCCATTTCCCATGATCAAGTTTATTCATCCAGTTTCTTTATCCCCAGGATCTTCTTTCCAAAGTGCTGTTTTTATTCTCAGCATTCCAAACATTATTTTTTCTGTCTTTCCACCACTCAATTTTAAATAATTTTGCATGTTAAAATCTTTCTAAGCAGTCGTTGGAGTTTTCTCTGCAGTTCTCCTTTTTCAGAGACGATGTTTATCTCACTGCTTGTTTTCAGCCATATAAAACACAGTCCAACCTCCTTAATTTGAACTCTCATAATTCAAATTTTCTTTGATTCCAATATTTTTCAATCTGGCTGCAATATAATTTTGTACATTTCTTTAATTTAAAGTTTCCTTGATTCAATTATTTTCCTTTTTTCCCTTGACACTCTGAACCATGGAGGTTTGACTGTTTTTGTTTCAAAGAATCACTGATGTGAACTTCAGTTATTAATGCCAATGACATTTTAACACTCCAGATAAACCAATGCACCTGAATCAAGCAAAATTCCGTGAAAATGGATTCTGTGGTTACCTGCTGAGACCTGATTTCATGTTCCGCAATGATTTTGATCCTTGTTACAAGAATACTCTGGTTGGTGTGGAACCTTTGGCTTTGTCCATAAGGGTGAGTGACTGCTATGGGTGGGGCTGTAGGTATAGAAATGCAACTACTGACCATTAGTAAGCAGAAATATAATCCATTGGACTATTGTGGCCATCTCAACAGGGAATGTTTAAGGGAACAATGGAGGCTACACTAGGGTGAATTATGAATTCATACATAATATTTATATAATATTGGATACTGATTTGAATTTGATATTGGATAATAATTGACAGAAACTGATATTTCATCAGGTCACATTTTCTAATAGTGAAATGGTTGTTAATATCAATATTTGTTATTTTAATGTTATTTACTATCATATAATACTGAAAGAGTATGTTTGTTACATAGTCACAGCAAACAGGAGCTAATATACAGCAACATGATTAATCTACAAATTGAACAATAGTACCCCATAAGCTCTCAAAAAATGCTATACTGTGGCAATATTCACTTTTTTCTGAAGTTTCCACAGCCTTTTATTGGCAATATAGATAGAGAAATTGTCACAAAGATATTATTACCTATTGTTGACACATGCTTATGGAGTAACATCACCAATTTTCATATATTTAACATAGACATAATTATCCAAATGGCCTGAATGGTTTTTGTGGATCAATGATTCTGCCAATTTTATTTCCCACTGGTAAAAAAAGAACCTTGTGTAAAAGAACCTAACATTGGTAAAAAGGAACCTTGTTTTTGAAACTCTTAGTCATTTCATTTAACCTTTGTTGCAGGTTATTGGTGCTAGGCATTTGAGCAAAACAGGAAGAGGGAGTGCTAGTCCTTTTGTTGAAGTGGAAGTTGTTGGTGCTGATTTTGACAGTGGAGTGAAACTGACTACAAAAGCAATATGTGAGTTTTTATTTGGGCCATACATTGAAAAATATAAAATAATATTTTCCAAAGAATTGTTTTTGTGTCTTCTTTTACTGTTTTTTCCCCCTCATTTGATTATCTTTTTTGTAATTTTTCAGCCGACAATGGTTTCAATCCCATCTGGAATGAAATCTGTGACTTTGATGTCCTCAACCCACACTTTGCCTTACTCCGATTTGTTGTTCAAGATGAGGATATGTTTGGTGATTCCAATTTCATTGGCCAGGCTACTTATCCCGTGAGTATTGTCATTCATGTTTCACGTATCATTTTGTTCTCAATTTGGACTTTGCTCACAGATCTTTTAATTTATTTAGGTGTTATGCCTTCGGACTGGTTGTCGAAGCATCCCCCTCAGAAATGGTTTTGGTGAAGAATTGGAGCTGGCCACTCTTCTTATTCATCTGGCTATTCGCAACCCTTTGGTGAGTTCCAACTGTGTGAAACACCTAATGCCAGATGATACAAAATCCAAGTGTTATTGTATTTTAGGATGCTTTGGGAATACCATGCATGGAGTATAGTTGGGTGTCTATTTAGAGAAACTTTGTAAAAGAAATATATGGGAAAGACATTCAAGAATAATATTTTTAAGGTCGGCATAAACTTTTACTGCATCACTACAACTGCATCAGGCTTATAACTGTGGTTTTTCCATTGGTAATTTCTACAGATCTTATTAATTTAAATTTTAAAAATATTTCTTATTTTGCCTTCAGGGCTATCATCATTGGTCATGAAATCTAAAATTGGTTTTGTTTCAGCTCTTCATTCATGTTTTCGAATCATTAACTTCTTTATTTCCAGATAATTTTTTATATTAACTTCCACCATTTTATATGTATCTCATATGTGATCCTCCACTGTAGTTATTTCAAATCACCTTACCCTGAATGCTTTTTGTCATCAGTCATCATGTCTCAGATGATGTCCATTATTATCTTTATGGTACAACTCATTTTTGATGGAATTAGATTCTCCTTTAATGATTTTTCTATGTACTCCACAAAGACCCATGATGGAACCATGGTTTCTAACAGATGTGCTTGTGCAAAACATTTTTATTCCTCTGACCTTTTCACATTGAGTAAACCCCAGCTTGCCCAGCCCATTTGAGGAAAGGCCTTCAGCTGAAGGAAATGACTAGTGAAATAAAAAGTATTCCTTGCTTCAATTTAGTCTTAAAAGCTTCAATTAAACGAAAAATGTTCTTGCTTTGAATATATTTTTTAACATATGATGAAAGGACTTGAGTGAAAATTTATAATATAAAAACATTAACTCCTTTCAACTTATTTTGCAATTGAGGGCCAGAATATCATCATAACCACTGTACATTTTAAAATATGGCTCAGACTATCAGGTAAATGCATATTGCAATTGCCTTACACATTTTCTCTCATGCTTTCTAGTAGGGTATTAGGAATCACTTGATGCTTTTTGAACAGAAGTGTTTAAATTATTGTCACATTTCCACCTTGAATATTGAGCACAAGTTTTAGAGGTGGGAAATTCAGTTATCAACTTGCATCTCAAAAGGTCCCATATCAGATGGTCTGAGCTGAATTAATGTGGAACACATCCATCCTCTCTTTTAAAAATATTAATAATAATATCAGGCTCAACTTATGGAGCTTCATGATGAAGGAATATAATAACTTCGTAAGACCACACATTTTATTTATTGAAACGACCGGTTTCATTGAACAATTGACATCATCAGGTACACATATAGTATATATATCAAATATATACCCATGTGAGGATGGAGGAGGGGAGAATGGAAGGAGAGGGGGGTTAAGGGAAGGCAATGGAGAGGGAA
>WURS02076323.1:0-10303 GCA_011762765.2 Rhinocypha anisoptera | reverse complement strand
TCCAGAACACGAAATAAGAATAGAATAGGGACTTGAAAACCACCAAATTTTGTATTTGCCATTAATATAACAGGAGAAATGAGCAATTCACAAAGAATGTGAATAATGTATTTCACTCATAAACTTGACATTTGGCTTCAGTTTGCTTTTGACGTAGTCACGTCTTTTGTACTAGAAATATTTAAATTGTCACGTAGTTTGTGAATTTCTCATTTATGTTTTTTTCGCAACTCTGGCTACAGTAGATGTCTAAATAAAAATGAATTATATACGAGTAAAATGAATAGTGTCATATGGGGCTTTCAAAGAAGGCGTACTACTTAAATTCTGCGTTGTCAAAGGGACAAAGTAACGTTTTCTGTGAAAGCCTCAAACGTCTCTATCCATCAGAGTGTGAATAATAAACATAGCACAAACTCATTCTTTTTTCATGGGAGTAGCAAAGCACAATGTAGAATAACAAACCTTACACAAAGAACGTACTGTCATTCACTATTACTCAGCTTTTGCCACTCCTACAAAAAATGAGTGTGTGCTATGGTAATAAGTCAAACATGATTTTCAAATTAAAAATTTCAAATTTGGCGGTCAGTGAAGACAGTAGCTTAAAGAAATTAGTGCACTAAACGCGCATGCGCACAGACCGTTTACAAATATCGTTAGGATAAGTTTGGCATATTTATCATGCATCAAGTCAGGTTCACACTTTGCTCTTTAGTCATTCGGAGCAGGTTGCATGATAGTGTGCTCTGGTCAAGTGTATTTAAACCGCTTGCAGTGTGCTCTTCTTCACTCAGTTGTTCATTTCATTTTATACACTGTGTTTTACGCTCTATTCCACTCTACCTTCCACTCTGCATACTCACTTAGCCGTCATATTCCATACGACCTGAAACTGCGGCCAACATCAACTATTGTTCCTGGAGCTGATCCTTGGCTTTCAACAATTATGGAGCTGGTCATTGCTGTTGGCGACTCTCAACTTCCACTTTTTGGAAGTCAAATCAACTCTACTTACTCACTTGGGTGTCATATTCCATATGACCTGGGAACATAATCAACACCAAATTGGTCCAGCTGAAGTTTCCGAAACGGATCTTTTTAAGCTTTCAATCATAGGACAAAATGGTCATTGTTGGCGACTCCCAACTCCCGACTCCCAATTGCGCCGCCGTTTTTCTTGGAAATCGATTTTTGGAGTTTTTTAAATTTCATGAGCTCCCTCGAATAGCCAGCACCATCAGAATAACGCAGAAATTATTCAAGAACTTTCTGAGATGCATATCGACCAGCAATGTAGAGCCAAATTTAACTGGCTTCTCGAAAAAGTGCAAATTCTCGAGATGCACATAGACAGACAATGTTGGGCAATATTAAACTAGTTCCCGAAGTGCAAGTTCTTAAGATGGACATCGACCGACAATGCTGAGCTGAATTTAACTGGGTTCCCCGAAAGAAGTGCAAGCTCTGGAGATGCACATAGACAGACAATGTTGGCCGATATTAAACTAGTTCCCGAAGTGCAAGTTCTTCAGTGAGAAGAATTGATATATACAAATTGCTGATATACAACTTTTATTCGCCTTCATTTTATTCTTTTTTAAATGCGAAGCCGCAGAGAAGCTTCCAATCGCTTACGCAGATGACCTAGTTCTCTTTGGCCATTTCCAACCAAGCCAGTTTGGGATTCCCTATCACCTACGTGGACGATATAATCCAAAAGTTAACGAATTATATAGGTTCTTGTACATGCATTTGTTATATCCATTATTGTGATGTATTTTACCATTCTGATGTATTTTACTCTTCTGATACATTTTACCTTTTTTTATGTATTTTACCGAATGTATTTTTAAATGTATTTTACCTCTGAGCTACAATCTGTACTTGTGATTAAATTATTCCAAAATAAAATTATTAAATTTTTATTAATGTTTTAGCGTTTATTATTATTCATTGTCAATTAACTAAAATTTAATATTGTAAACGTTTCTATAATTATTTTCCGAGTCTAACAGAGTCAAACAAGATATCTTCATGTGTTTAATCAAGATAATTTGAAATATTTGGACTCGGTTTACAACGATTGCATTCACTAGGAATCATATCTTATAAAATATTCGAGTTTTTCAAAATAGTATTTTAAAAGTATATTGTTTATAGTGTGATTCTGGAGAAATCTAGAACATAATTTTAGAATTTTCTAATTAAGATTATTAAGATAAAGTGCGCTTTAAAATTTTTTAAAAATTTTTCTGAAAACATATAGTTTATTTTTCCATGATAATATTCAAATATAATCTTGAATATTTTTGGAAATTCCGAGTTTACAATAATTATTAATAATTATAGTCGAAACAACTGCGTTGTCAAAGACACAACGTTACGCCTTCTGTGAAAACCTCAAATATTACTATAGATTTTTCATTTTCAAATTTTGGTGGTCAGTGCAGACACTGGCTGCAAACAATTAGTACACAAAGCGCATGCGCATAGACCGTCCACACATATCGTTACGCTTAGTTTGGCGTATTAATCATGCTGAGTCAGGTTCACACATTGTCTCTTTGTCACTCGCAGCAAGTGGTTTGATAGTAGTTCTGGTCAAGTGTATTTAAACCGCTTGCAATGTGCAAACATCATCGCTCAGTTGTTCATCTCGCTTTATACACTGTGTTTTACTATTTATTTCTCTCTGTTTCTACTTTGTTACTCCGCATGTTCACTTGGGCGTCATATTCATACAAGCTGAGACCGCGGTCAACATCAACTAATGTTTCTGTTTTTGCGGTTGGCGACTCTCAACTACCATTGGCGGGGTCGTCCTTAACGGGAGTCTTTGAAGCTTCTTGAATATACTCTCTATAACTCACTTTGGCGTCATACTCCATACGACGTGGAATCTCAGTCAACACCAAGTTGGTCTAGCTTAGGTCTATGAAGCAAATCTTTTTAGGCTTTCAATCATGGTTGAAGACTTCCAAATCCTACTCAATGGCGCTGACGTCCTTATTTTGTTTTTCTTTAAATGCGAAGTCACAGAAAAGCTTCCTATTGCGTATGCCGATGACCTAATTCTCTTTGGCGATTCCCAACCAAGCCAGTTTGGGATACGCTTCTACCCATATGCAACAATTGTATTCAAGATAGTTAGAAAGAAGCCTGAGTGCTTGGGATGCACATCGACAGGCAATGCAAAGCCGAATTTAAATTAGATTCCAAAAAGCGGCGTCCCACTTGTACAACAGCAAAAGTGCGAGTGGATTCTTCTGGGAAGAACTGATACCTACGAATTACTTATACAATTTGTATTCGCCTTGATTTTGTTCTTTTTTAAATGCGAAGCCACAGAGAAGCTCCCTATCGCTTATGCAAATGACTTAGTTCTCTTTGGCGACTCCCAACCAAGCCAACTAAAGAAGTTTTCACAATGCATTTCCTCGATTCTATTCGAACAACCGCCAAGGTGCGGGTTGATTCTTTCGAGAAGATTGGGATTTTACAACTGAAAACATCACACGACACACTCATTTTTGCCTTCATATTATTTTTGATCAAATACGACACAGCCGGAAAACTCTAAATCGTATACGCCGATGATTTAATCCAAGAATAACACATCAATCGGCAATGCTGGGCAGAATTTAATGAGTTTCCAAATTAACGCCATTTACTTTTGATTCTATTCGAACAACCGCCAAGGTGCGGGTTGATTCGTTCGAGAAGATTGAAATTTTACAACTGAAAACATCACACGACACACTCATTTTTGCTTTTAAATTATTTTTTGTCAAATGCGACACTGCCGGGAAACTCTCAATAGCCTATGCAGATGATTTAATCCTGGACCAACATATGAATTCTGGGCAGAATTAAATAAATTTCTTAATTGTCTATTCAATTCTATTCGAACAACCGCCAAGGTGCGGGTTGATTCTTTCGAGAAGATTGCAATTTTACAAGTGGAAACATCGCCGACACACTCATTTTTTCCTTTATATTATTTTTTTATTAAAAGCGATGCAGCAGTAAAACTCTCAATTGTCTATGCCGATGATCTAGTTCAAGAAATAATAGATTAATATTCTACATGCATTTGTTCTATCCACTATTGTAATGTATTTTACCTTACTGCTGTATCTTTGATGTATTTTATTTGTCTAATGTATTTTTAAAAATGTGTTTTACCTCTGTGCTACAATCTGTACTTGTCATTAATTTTTTTAAAAATAAAATTATTTAAATTTTTCAATGATTGCGTTCATTATTATTTCCAATCAATTAACCAAAATTTAATATTTTCGATGTTTCTAGTAATTTAATAGTTTGGTCATGACAGAGTCCCTCACAACCTTTGAAGTGTATTAAAATGTTTAATCAATATAGATGGAAATACATGGATTTGGTTTGTACTTAGTGGGAATTATATCTAGAATGTTTTTAGAATATATTTAAAAATTCTCAAAATACAATCAGTTCTTACAGTACAAATTTACGCCAAAGTCAGTGTTTATTGTCGTTAAAGTACAGTTAAAGTTCGAAAATCCGACAAACTCAAACACAAAGGCTGGACTACTTGTTGTTTTAATATATTCAGCAATTGTTACAAGAATTATTGCTAAATTTCGTAAGTTTGGGGGTTAACTATAGTACCCAAAATAGTTAGTATATCATTTGATTCGGGAAAAATTTGGATTTTTAAAAAATGTTCTAATTAAGGCTAAGTGGATGGAAGTGGATGTTGCGAAAATGTTCCAGAAAACGCATGCTTTCTTGTTTTCTTTGTTCACTTTCATACAGTTGATTGGCTCTTTGAAAAACGACGGTCTCATTGACCACTTCTAGACAAATATTTTAATTCTTTTGCAAAAATCATTTTCACCTTCCAGGAAGTGAAATGGCGTCAAGTCTTAACTAATCCGGTTTGTTTTTTCCCAATTTTTTTGGCCTAAAATTTATTTAACATTTATCGTGCTAATTCCGTCAAAAGTTGTTTACTTAAGTTTTAAATAAAAATCTCACTAAACACTTTAGCTGCTTCATTTTCAACTAAAGTTTTCATGATAAGTCATTGAATCAATATATCAAACCGATAAATGTTTGATAGTTGTATTACCAAAATATTAAAACTTTGATAAATAAAATGTTTTTATTTATCCAACTTTGATATTTTTAAAAATTAAATATTATTTATTATATTAAGTTTTATAAATATTTAAATTTTATTTTATTTATCAGTTGATAATTGATAACATTTATCATAGAAACTCTATTTCCAACAAAACCATGTATTTAACAGCCAATATTTTTGTTTTGCAAATGCCACAATGTTTTAATGAATTACTAAAATACTCTTAACTTAAAAATCTTATTTAAAATAAACCGATTCATTTTAATCAATTAATTTGTTTTTAATGTTCAAATTTATTATTACTAATTTTGGTTTACAATATAGATTTTTGCTAAACGACTATTATATTTAATGAAATCATTTTGTTCATTTAAACATGAATTTTTATAAGTTTATCTGCAAATTAAATTAAAGATGTTTTGTGTTTGTGTTGATATTTTGGTTTAAATACAAAATTCATAAACAACAACAAAAAACTTTCTAATAAGAAGGGAGAGCTGAGCTCTCGCCTATGAGCAGGGCGAGAGAAGTGCGGCGTAGGTTGTCAGACTTGCTCGAGTTTCAATGGCCCAAATCTCGGGCCCCTTTGGAGCCTGGGACACCAAAGTCTCATCCAATTATTCTTTTCTCAAAAGGATCCTTTTTGTAAAGTTTCAGCTTTTTTGGTGCCCGGGAAGTATACTAGAATTTTTGTGAGGACAGACAGACAGAAACATGAGATTAATAGCAGGGCTTTTACAGCAAAGCTGTCTCTCGCCCTGCTAAAAAGTACATTATGTAAGCAATAGTTTAGTGAAGCAACAACCAACAATTTAAATCTAATATTTAAAAACAATTTTGGGGAGTAATGATTACAAAATATTACGTTTTAAAGTGTAAAAATAGTGTATTCTTAATTTTTATAATTTATATAATAAAATAAAGTTTAGTGCAATGTTAATAATAATAAAATTAAATAAATGTAATAAATCACATTTTTAGGATTTGCAATAAAAATATTATATTTTGGAAAATTAAAAGTAAATAATAATTATAATTATAATAAGAATAATAGAAATAATAATAATAACAAGAATAGGAAAATAATAATAATATTTTATATAAAATAAAATCATTGAAAAATAAGGGATTTTTTGCGATTGGTTTTGTTCTTAGTAGGTGTGTGTATGTGTTTTTTTTTGTATTGTATGCTAAATTAGTGATTGGATAATCGAAAATATAATGGTTAAATTAAAAGGGTTTTTGGTGTATTGACTACTGTTTTACTTGTTTGTTCATTTAAATGTTTTATTAAAGATAGAGAAAGAAATATGTTTAAAATATACTTAAGTGTGCAATAAATTGTTCAACTAAAACAAATATTTAAGAAAGAAATAGAATAATAGAATAAGTGTGATAATTTGTGTGTGTATTTGTGTGTTGAAACCAGGTATGTGTCGAATGTGTAGACTTTAAACTAAAAATTGAGTAAAACGAACAATTTTATGAAATTTTACAAATAAAACCAAACAACATTTTTCACTGGTGTTTAAAATATTTGCATGGTTTATGGGTTTGTCCACTTTTTACATTATATTGTATGTTTATGTTTTATTTGAAAATTCTGGTTGAAAATAAACGGCTGCATGTTTGACTATTGTATGTTTTTATACAAAGTTTAAAAAATTTGAAGGTACTGACTCTCAAAAACCTTTAAAAACAGTATAAAATTTGTATAATATAAAATTATAAAATTTTACACTCTCAAATTAAACTAATTTTAAAAATTTTGTAGTATTCGCGCGTTCAAAATGGGATTATTAGTGTTATGCATTTTTTTAAAAAAAGGTATGTATCCGTTTGTGTGTTGATGTGTTTTGAAAAATTCGAGTGCATTGTTATAGAAATACTAGAATTATAACAAGAAACATGCGTGTATTTTTCAGGTTATAATTGGACGGTATTTCTTTAACAGTATAGTTTTATTCTAGTTTTTGTTTGAGTTTGTGTGCTGGTGTGTGTGTGTGTGTGTGTGTTTTGGTAATCTATAACTGAAACTCAAATTTCGAGTTATAACTAGAAACATACAAAATTTTTTAGGTTGCAAACTGACTGTATTATTATAACAGTGAAGTGTTATTTTAGTTTTTTGAAAGTGTATGTCTGTTTGTGTGTTGGTGTGTTGAAAATCAATTTAAAAATTTGTAAGTTATAATCAAAAATGTGTGCAATATTTTAAAATTAATAAGTTTGTTTGTCTGTTGGTGCGTTGAAAATCTATTAATAAACTTGTCTAGTTATAACCAGAAATGTGTGCAATTTTTGTTTAAAATTTTTAAATTGTATTTCTATAACATTGTAGTGCTATTTTAGTTTTGTAAAAAAATATGTCTAGTTGTGTGTTGGTGTTTTGAAAATCAATTTAAAAATTTGTTAAGTTATAACCAAAATCGTGTGCAATATTTTAAAATTTATAAGTTTGTTTGTCTGTTGGTGTGTGCGTGCGTTGAAAATCTATTACAAAAACTTGTCTAGTTATAACCAGAAATGTGTGCAATTTTAGTTTATAATCTAATTGTATTTTTATTGTAGTGCTATGTTTGTTTTGCTTGAAAGTGTATGTGTGTTGAAAAATTAAGAGTGAGATTTATAGCAAGTTAAGCCAAATTATAGCAATTTTTTAATTTATAAGTTTGTTTGTCTGTTGGTGTGCGCGCGTGCGTTAAAAGTCTATTACAAAAACTTGTCTAGTTATAACCAGAAATGTGTGCAATTTTAGTTTATAATCTAATTATATTTATTGTAGTGCTATGTTTGTTTTGTTTGAAAGTATATGTTTGTGTGTGTGTATTGAAAAATAAGAGTGTTGTTTAGCCAAGTTAAGCCATAGTAGGTGGTGTGGTGGAACCAGGCGCGGCTCCAGCTCCAGGTCCACCGGGGTTGCGATTCTTGCGTTTCTCCAACAGTTGATTGCTGATCGAGTCGAGTGTCTTGAGACGGATCGAGTTGTCGAGATCGACGCGCATTGTACGCAGAGCGGCGGTCATCTCCTCCTGCACCTCGGGCCACTGGTCGTGGTCTTCGCGCAAAATTTGCAACGAGCACAACGGAGTTTGGGGCACTTCCGTGTAGCGCTAAAGATTTACCAAAAAAATTTTTTTACCATTAGTGTGGTGTTGTTATGAGAATTTACTTGAATCTTTGAATACAAAAACAATGCTTGAAGAAAACAACTTATTTTTATACAGTCTTCCCCCCAATTTCCGAACCAATGATTGTTGAGGGTAGTTCGGATAATGGAAAAGTTCGGATAAGGGGGGAAAAGTAAAAATATATATATAAAATAGCTAATATTAATAAATTTTATTTAACTACTTAAATACAACGTATCTAAGTAAATTTTCTTTAAAAAAAGAATAATAATATATTATATTTACAAAAAAATGAAGTGATAGTTGTTTGCTTTGAAGAAGTGTAACTTATATTAGCTGCTATATCTCTGATAGATTTTAAAGCTACCAAGTGGCATGCTTGCACTGCAAGCAGTCACCCTTTCTATTTTGACCTTATTGGACAATCAAGATAGTTAAATACAGTAATTTTTAAAATAAAAGTAAAAATAAAAAAAATAAATTTTCAAACTTCCAGTTCGGATATGGGAAAACTGTATTTTATGTTTTAAAAACTTATTAGCTTCATCACAATATTGTCAATAGCACACACTTATTCCTTTTTGGTAGGAGTGGCAAAACATAGTGTAGAGTAAAGAACCGTACACAGAGAACGTACTGTCACTCACTCTTATTTTGAATTTTCCACTCCCACCAAAAAGGAATGAGTGTGTGCTATGTTCATTACCGATTTGAATCTAACATTCACTGTTGTGATTCAATTTCATTACCAATTAAAATATAACATTTAATCTTGTGATTTAAATTCATTACTAATTTGAATATAATTTTTTTTGTAATTTGAAGTCACTATCAATTTAAATCTAATTTTACTGTTGTTATTTGAATTTAACATTTACTGTTGTGATTAAATTTTATTACCAATTCGAATCTAACTTTTAATCTTGTGATTCGAATTCATTACTAATTCAAATCTAATTTTTGTTGCAATTTGAATCTATCATCAATTTAAATCTAACTTCCATTGTTGTTATAGAATTTCCTCACTGATTCAAATCTAATTTTACAGTTGTTATTTAAATTGTTCATTAATTTAAATTTAACTTTTATTGTAATTTGAATACATCACTGATTCAAATTTAATTTTTATATTGTGATTTAAATTCATTATTAATTCGAATCTAACTTTTATACTGTTGTGATTCAAATTTATTACTAATTTGAATCTAATTTTTGTTGTTGGGATTGGAATTCTTAACTGATTTTAAAAATATTTTAAATTATTGCCTCTAAGAGTACCTAAAAGTACACTTTAAGAGTACCTCACATAGTTAAAACGCAACACTGATAATTAATCTAATAAATAACAAAATAAAAGCCATACCGCAATCCAGTTGTGCTTCATCACCTGCTCGATGGTGAGCCGTTTGTTTGGGTCGGTGGTGAGCAAGCCTCGAATCAAATCTTTTGCTGTAAATTGGAAAAAAAGTAGGATGTCAATTTTTTATTTATTTTTTGTTTGATAATTAATATAAATTATATATTACCATCCTTGGAAACATGTCGCCACTCGGTCTCGGGAAAGTCATACTGGCCCGCACGGATGCGTTTCTTCATGCCAGGCGAGATGGCAAGTCCGTGATTACTGTAGAAGGGTGGATAGCCACACAGCAGAATGTACATGATCACACCCAGAGACCAGAGATCACTGTAAATTTTTGTAATTAAAATAATTATCAATCTCCTATATATTAATGAAAAATATGGTTGTTGGTTTCTATGTTCTATGTTCTATGTTAATGTTCTGGCATTTTTGTTTTTTTTTGTTGTACTGTGAAAGTTGCCCTACTTTCACTGTGCTTAATTAATTCGAATTCAATTTTTGTTTTTGTGATTCGAATTCATTACCAATTTGAATCTAATTTTCACTGCTGTGATTTGAATCGTTTACCAAGTTGATTTCAACTTTCTGTGTTAAGATTTAAATTACCCCAGTGGGGGTGATTTAAATCACACAACCGCGTGTGTGTGTGCGTGCGTGTGTAGTGTTACCAAATACAGC
>WURS02076312.1:0-10304 GCA_011762765.2 Rhinocypha anisoptera | reverse complement strand
CGATGGGCCTTCTCGAAGATTTTTCATAAGTAAAAATACACGATATAACTATGTATTTCACCTAATGGTCATGCAAACATTCACTTCAAGCTAAGAAGTATTGTTTGTAAAGATGTAAATCGGAAATCAGATAATTAAGGACAATAATAGTCCATTCCATCATAATTAAAAACTGTAAGAAAAATACACTAAACCTGGGTCCCAGATTCAAGCCCCGATGACTCCTCTGGACACCTTCAGCTCAACCCAAGATGAGTAATTTTCTATAAACACCACATCTTCCTGGGAAACCGCAGGCGGCACACGGAAAGGAATAGTCGACCATAAAATGATGTGTAAATTTTCACACGCCGTGGCGTGAAAATTACAAATTAGGTTAATTTTCACCTGGTACTAAGGCTAACGGAGCGCAGTGGACCTCAGTACTAGGTAAGCTCCATCCTCAACTATCAAATCGAACTTGTGGTTGAATACTGTGGTTTAAGAGAGAAATTACATTATGTGGTAAAATTTACAAATGGACTGTGCGCGATGTGTATTGGTTTTATCTTTTAGGAGTTTGTAATGATTATTCGACGCGAAAGAAGTTTTCTCAGACTTCCAGTCTGGTCAACAGATATTCAGCTTGTAAATCTCTTGACCTGGTTGTAAGTTTGAGATTTCTTTCTCATCATTCTCCTGAAAGACACTTAAATTAAATTAATACTCTACTATCTACTGTTGTTAATGTAATGTTGTGGTTACTCTATTCATTTTTTAAAGCTGAAGTTATGTGCAGAAGGACATAACTGCTAATGAATAAACATAAGGGCCAACCGATGTAAATGCGTCGCAGCCCGAATTGCCTGCACGGGGAAATTATTTATTAAGATTGTTCAGATGGAATCGTAATCACAGTTCTTAAACCATGAAAAGAAGATATACGAAAGGATCTTGCGTAGTGAGTAGCTGGGGAAATCCTCCACATGACGTATTGGCATTATTTCGTTTATTTTTTTCTTATCTCATAAATTGATTCGCTAAATATTTACATTGAACCCGCTTATGAATTGAAAAACTAACATAAAAATAAAGAGGAAAACTTCGTGGAAAACTACTTTAAATTTTGATGACTTAGTTTTCAATAAAAATCTGAAAACCACTTTCTCAATATAAGGGTAGTAAGAATAGTATTTTCGTTTTTAGGGTCTCCCAATGACCAGGGTTACTCTCAAATCACTCCCGAGCAAAAACTCAACTATGCAAATGAAATGACATGGTCGTGGTGGGACTTGTACCTTTTGGGTTAGCTGGTGAACATGCCACTCCCCGGGATAATCTAACTAAATGTTAGATAGGAAACGTGTTTAACTTCTTCTATTATATTTAATTAAAAATGTCAATACAAGAGGTATTGAATGTGCTGAAATTATTCGTTATTTGTTATTCACTTACTTACATCGACTATCAGACCATGGACAAGCAAATTTTCCTTTATCAACACAGTGAAAAATTAATTTTCCTAAGTAACCTAATAAAAACACATTTTTCTGCTCCTTTACTTTCGCCGTAAAAATAACTTCTCTCCTGGCCTTTGTCAAACACTTTCACTAGCGCTAATTATCGAATGTCGTGAAAACTTTAAATCTAACTGTATTTAAAAACTATAGAATTTTATGGATTAAAACTTACATTAATTATACGGAATGAAAGTTGGAGTATTAATGGATTGGTTTGGAGGGTTGGATGATAAAGCACTGAAATTGACTTGGAAAATGAAAATCGTCGAGTCCCTTGCCTCTTTACCAATCCTTTTATTCTCTTCTGCTAATTATGTATCAAGAAGACAGTAAATACCGTACTAGATACGGTCCCGTATTGTTCTATTCCATTTTTCTACGCACGATTTGAGTCATGGTATCATCAGAGACTGCATTCGCTTAGACAATCGTCACAATGTAGATGCTCTTTTTCCTTGGTGACTCCATTCACGTGGTACGTCTAATTTAATGCCCTTCCCATTATCTGCTCTCTGGAGAGCACACTGCTCTCTTGAGAGTACTTTTTGGTTAAATCTCCTGAATGCTGATAGCAATATAAAATTAAAGTTTTGCGAAATAATAATACGATTAAAAATTTACCTTGACTATTTATCGCACATCCTGCGTAGGTATATAGGCAGTCTATTTTTTACGAAAAGAACGATTGCAAACGTGCATTCTTTACTTTAGGAAACACTTACATACACCTACATCTCTCAAAAACCACAAACATGTTTCACGAAGTTTCCACTTTTATTGCGTTTTATTACATTCATTTGAAACATTTCTTGAAAGGAAGATCATGCCACTTTCATGATGGAGAAATGTCTTCTCTACCATGAAACTAGGGCTTAAAATATTTAACCTCATTTCAAGTCAACACACCTGCTTGCTTTGTAAGATATACGAGCGCCTGGACACTCCGCTTCAGCTTCCGTTCAGAAAAGAGTAATTCGTCCCGAGAAATGTGAAGAACCAACTGAAAGGTCAGGGGAAAGGAAATGGAGTGTAGTTTACTCCACCCGTCTCAACTGCGACGCCCTCACCGGCGCTTAAAAATTTCTTTTTTGTTACCTCCGTTCAATCTCCAAAGGCGAATGTTGGCAGCTACGTAACGCTGGAGCATATGATACCGTGGGAGGCGAGCGGCGGCAGCAATCATTTACTTTACAAGCAGCCGAGAGTATGTGGGAGTTCAAAGCCATTCCGGCGTTTGATGAAACGAAAAAAATCAAGGAGAGAGACCTCAGTTACAGCCAAATCCCAGTGTGTACTTCAGTCTCAATCGGTTGTTATGATTCATGCTTGAAGTACACGTAGGCTCTTTTTTATGTTTTCGTTTGAATGGTTTCACGACTGAAATCGAAATACTGGGATTGTGTTGAGATACGGTTCACCTCCCGAGATAGGACTGGGGCCCTCCTGTGTGTAACATCCAGTCAACCCACACGGCCCATATATACACATGTACATCTGGAGAGGTAGAGATGAATGCAATCAAATAAAAATAGCAACAGGGGAACCATTACACGGTAATGGGTGCCCTATTCGTAACATAACCAAAGGGGGTGTCATCACCGCCTTCGACTCTCTTTCATGATAGGTTGCTGCTGTTTAAAGACTTTATTAAGCTCGAACTTCACGACAACTTTCTCTAATAAAGGTATCAATTCCAAAAAATTTAAAAATTACAAACCACAAAATATTTTATACAATTAGCGTAAGTATTTAAAAAGGCATTGTTTTTCTACACGTTAAACCTCCAAGGGTAATAGCCGGACGTGTCCTTTTCTACTTCATGAGAGTTTTTCTGTCTGAATAACGGTTGAATAACATCACATGCGAAATTCAAAGCACAAGACACACTAAATACCGAAGATAAATACGATTCACGCGTAACATAGTAAAAAAAGGATGAAAATTCCCGTTCTTGTTATTTTTCCTTTGTTCAATTTAAGCATTCGAAACGAATAGAAAGATGACACTAGTCTGCCGCATTACGAAGAGTGGGTCAAAACGTAAAGTAAGAAGAGTTCTCACGTGTGTTATATCTTCCTGTTTCTATTTTCTGTCGTAGGTGTAGTAGAAGACTACAAAATTATGGATTAACTGTTTGATAGAAATATATCACGTCATAACCTCATGGTATCAGTTTTAAGACAACAGTGCTAACAAAAAAAATGGCCAAATTTGGAAGTTCGTAGTTTTATCAGGTTTTATAGCGTAACAAGACACGTTACCAGCAGAAATTCGTCAACTTATGCGTTATGCGATGCTAATGCTATACAAAAAAAACAGTTGTGCATTTCATTCACAGAATTCAATACGTCAAGACCGATCTGTAATTGGAGCACCAATCTACTAGCCCAAGCACGTCCACCACAATACCCGCCGTGTTGAAGGTTTGATTTGGGACCATTGTCGCATTCAACTTCACGAGGAACAGCTGAGGAAGTGAATGTCTCGAGGAACATTGTGCAGAATATCGTTCATAAGAAAATGGTCTACCAAAAAACTAATTATGTGCCAAATTAACTCACATAAGGCAATACATCCACTAGACAAGGGATGCCTCTAAAGCATATTGATGCGAAATGAGGAAGGATTTCCGTTTCTGCACTATATCGTCACTGGGGCTGCATTACGCCATACGAAAGATGCAGAAAGCGTCCATGTCGAGTATACAGACATATTCCCAACATTCTGTAATTTGACACAGTATTTTTTTTATGCCGGTATTGAATTACGATTCACAGCAAGATGAAATTTATGGAGAGGCGTGGTGACCTTGATGAAAAGTAATTTGAACTATAAAAATACTAATGCTGGTCATTAAATCTGCCCGAAGAATAATTTGTCCATGAAACCTATTTTGACTTGCTAACTTTACTCCCACGCCATTTTCCTCGATTATTGAGACTGATCAAGGGAAAATAGCGCGAACTAAAAGAATGCATGCATGTCGAATCTTAATGATGTCGATTAATACAGTTTATATTAATAAGGTTACCAAAAAATCAAACAATATTGACGGTTAATTTAATGGGAGTAGTTTGAAGACAGTTGGGTTAGTCTTTGTAAGTAGGGCGTTGGCAATCTAAAACAAAGGTTACGAGTTCGTTCAAAGGTCAGACGTTACTATCGTACGATTTGTTTTTTTTCTATTCGAAGATCTGTTAAATTACCAAAGCCGTCGACGTACTCTACTAAGCGTGGGATAACCACGAAGCAACACAAGTACTCTTCAATCAAATGCAAACAATGAGATTTGTCGATACATCCTCGTGGACGACGAAATTCTCTGGTAGAATAATCTCGGCCCACGCTCCTCGACATGCGCGAGATGATGGCCCTCTTCTGCGCCACCTGCGGTCACGGCCCGGAAAAAACGCGAGTCGACATTTTCGAGTGCCCTCGGCGTGTGGCCATTGAGGGGACCGCCCGAAAGAGGAGGAGGAGGCCGCCCCGTCCAAAATAGGAGCCTCAAGAGATGCGGCCGACCGCTCACGGCTCTCGTGGATCTTCCTTACGAAGACCGGGGAGCGAATTATCTTCTGAGGTTGGAGTCACGAATGTGAAATAAATTGGACTAAGGACGTGGAACTACTTTTTCGAAGGAAAAAAAAGGACTGGCACGCGTCTTCTTATTCTTGTAGTGTTCTTATGCACATTCGTTTCCGCCTAGTGAAATTACGTCGACGATCTAACTCACCAAGTGATATCAATGCTTCTACATTTACTAATACTGTTTGAATAAAGATACAGAAAGATTACATTACGAAAAGGATGTTAGGAACTTCTCACATTCCTAGTAAAAAAGTTAAAATAATCATAAATGAAAAACCGTTACTGTGAAAGACCGGCATCATTAGAGAGGTAATTTCAACTTCATTCACAGTATTGTATTAGTGGTTACAAGAATACAAAATTATTAATAATACTTCCTTATGTTACCAACATTATTTTCAATTCCTAAAACCACAATTTTTAACCAAGGACGGTTGGATTGGTGAGGGTAGAGAGAACTCTCATCTAGCACTAAGGCCAACAACGCGTGATTAATTTACAAATCAGGTTAATGTAAGAGGGGCCAGTTTCTTAAATCCAGTGACTCCTGTGGTTTTCCAAGAAGATGTGGAAATATCACTCAGAGAATCCTAGAAATCCTACCTAGAATATCACTCAGCTTGTGTTCTAGCTGGAGGGGTCCAGAGGCATCCCCGGGTTCACCGTTGGGCCCCCGTTCTACCCAATGAGCTTCCTTGACAGTATGGTAAATCTTTACTATATCTAGATCATATACTTTCTTTAGAAAAACTATTTAGATTTCCAGTAATATAGAACTGGAAAGTAACTAGAATTAATATAATACGAATTGGATAGATCGCTGATTGGAACAGTCTACCTGCAGAACTATTTGACCCCTTACATATTAATGCAAACACTTTTTAAAATAAAATGTCAAAAATATCTAAAATAAAAATTTCCTTGCACGAACTCATTATTCATTTTTTGTTTCCTAATATGATTGTTTTTATTTTATTGCCCCTTGTATTTTATTGTGATTTTTGCATGTTAATTTTTGTATAATACCTCCCGGAAAAGAACTAACTTCTAACTCGTGAATAGATAATAGTAATAATTTTATTTCATAGCGGAAAACCCAAATGAAGAGGCACTTATGCTATATCACGCGGTATATAAAGTGTGGAAATGAGCAAAAAATCCCTGAATGAAATCAATGATGAAAGTGAAGAACAACGGATGTTAGGTTTCATACGGGCATGGCCAAAAGTATGCTAGGAAATATTAGCAGTAGGCAATATGGAAATCTATATAGTATAACCCGAGAGAAAAAATTTGAACCTGAGAAATACTACAAACTAGAGGAGTTAAAAGTAATCGGGGAGAGATTCAGTGAGAGAAATAGGTAGCTGTGCAGATTTTCGAGATTTTTAAAAATATTCGACAAAAACGTAAGGCGATGATACCGCAAAAGTAGAATGGCAAATTATCATAAAACTTCTTGTGCAAGTTTTCCCTGCTTCATGTTAGGTTGCTGATAATCAACAATGTTTTTATTATACTATATTCCCATAGTAGGCACAATGAGCATAGTTATGTTTATTCATCCTACACTTGGATTAATATTTAAGACGGAGACTTATGGTTTCTAAAGCATTGACTTGACCCCAAGGAGAAATAAGGAATTCAAATTCTGAAAATAATGATAACGCAATAGGAAAAAAGGGTGATGTAACAAATTTGTATGACTTTCTAGGATCTTCCTAGATATTTATGCGTATACATACTCATAAATTACCATAGCGTGACACATACATCGCAAGATTGAGTTCATTATTATTATTTGCTTAACAAATTAAATCCAAGGAAAATAATTACATATGTCCTACTTAATATTACATTACACAATAGAAGATAGATGTGAATAAAGTCAGGTGGAGGCAGTCCATCTTCTGAGAACTTTATAGGAAAAAGGTTTCAAATAATTATTTCTAAATAAATGACGATGGATCCTGATTCCTCAAACAGAAAATGCATATCTCGAAACAATATATTTGTAATGTATTTCCTGATATCTTTCCTTCTAAAAGTGAATGGATGTATTAATACGAAGATTAAACATATATAGGTAAAAGATAGGTTACGTTATACTTCCAAAAACAGGAATAGCTCTCTTCACCTAATACGTACCTTGAACGAAGTATAGGTACTATTACGGGTTACACTACCGTATTACCTTTCCAAGGGCAATATTGTCATTATTTCTGGTGAAAACGAGGAAAGGAAATGGACATACCGTCCTTCAATTCACACCGCACGCCTTTACAGCTAGGGCCGTCACATTCTAATTATCGACTTAGAGTCAGAATATTTGGAATGTTAACCCATCAAACGTTACGATCCCTGCAAGGACACCCAGGAACCTACAAAGGTCCCGTCCCGAGCAAAGAACCACATTCCTCGCTTGAGTTCAAACTAAACGAGTAAACAGCACTAAAACTCAAATCTGAGCTGTTCCAAAATATGGAAAATTTAAAAAATAGGAAATGACAGATAAATTCAAGAGTCGACCAGGATGCCACAGAATAACTAACATTATTAAAAACATATCTGCATCTAAATGAGTCCATAGTTCGCCTATCGCAAAAGAATAATAAAACAAAAAATGGGAAAGTATAACGATAACCACAGCGAATGCTTTATCGACGTCTGCCTGGATGATTAAAATTCCAAAAACATCGCTATAATTGTTTTCCATTAAAACTGATTCTGCAAATCTTGCTTGTACGAGAAACCAAAGTATGAAATATTCATCAATTGTGTGAGGATGAATGCATCAACGCAAATTAGAGTGCCAAAAAACGAATATATGATATTTCTATTAAAAATGACATAAGTAATATTTTAATTACCATAAAAAATTTATTTTAATAATATTATTAATAATCTAAGACCATAAAAGAACAAAGTTCCAATCCTCCAACGGACTTCATGTGAAGAAATAGTTGGAAGAAATTCAAAATACCACACTCCATGTGACCGAGAAAATACAAAACTATAAATTGTTAACTAATCCTATAAATTCCTATTATCACTAAAGAGTGCAAAATATGACTCACTAATGGCAATGTTGAATTTTAATGACCTGGGGGGAAGATGATGGAATATTTCACGATGAATAGCATTGAGAAAGCGATCATGTCAAGGTCGTCACAAGTAAAATCGACCAAGAAAGCTTTAAAGTCCACTAAAATGCTAAAAGCTATGATTACACTGTTATGGTTGTGTTGCACTTTGCCTGTAATATCCGTGAAGTGAAAACATTACTACCAATGGTTGAATCAAAATATACATCTAAAAAGCGGAAAAAGAAAAGCAACAAACGTATTAACCAATTTTCTGCACAAGTCTATGTTAGAGCATTTTTAATTCGGGAACATTTAAGGAAAAAGCTTAGTGTATGCGATAATTTCCTCAAAAGATGCTTAAAACTTTTCTTTCAATTTCAGTATACTTTTAAGGTAAATCTGGGGTTAGCTAGCCATTAATACCTGGTGAACAATAATGTTTAACGAAAATATTAGTCCACAATGAAGAATGGTATTAAAATTGACCTTTAGTAATAAAAACCTGTTAAAAATTCACACAAAAAAATAGAATTTCGGATTGAATTAATTTAATACTGTATCTATATGTGGACATGTTTATGTAGAACTCGAATTAAAGTTATTACATATCACACTACTACAGTATATTCCTTTGCATACGGGTTCAATAAATTGGCACTAGAACTTCTTTCAGCATCCCTTTGATTTTTTAAAATAAGTAAATGATTGCAATCTTTGGTAGCTACGATTAGGAATGAATAATTGATACTTTATAAAAACTATAAGCCATTATGTTGTATTAACGTGGATCGTGATTGTCATTAATAATCAGAGGCCTCTGGTCAGGCCGGAGGAATTAGTAAGCTATTGAACATACACATAATTATAAAACTAATTCATTTCGTCATCGTGAAATTCATTAAACTAAAATAAAAGAATAAGATGAAATGAGGACGCTTCTTATGATTCCTAATTTTGTAAGGAAGATGGAAAACTGGTTTAGGTCACTGACATACGACTCTCCCTTCTCCTCCCTATTTAGCACACTCCGACACTTATATTTTCTTTGTGTTCCTTGTCCCGTCCAGAATAGGAAGAAAACTTGCAAGTTCCAACTTATTTGCGTGTCAAATGCAGCAGAAGTCCAAAGAAGCAAACATCAAGGCGTTAAAGTCTCCAAGAAGGGATTTCAACTCTCGACTCTCAAGGAAAGCTACAGAAAGAGATTGTTGTCGTGAGAACGCTAATGAAAGTGCAGGTCGAAAGAACTGAAGGTATCCTTGAAAGAGAAAAGGTATCCCGAGCGAGGATTAGAAGATGAGATTGGTGAAAATTGTTTGAAAGTTCGTTGTTTGGAAACGTGAAAACCACAGGCTCTTTAGTAACACTAGTAAGGCCTCGTTGACCGGAAAGTAAGCAAAAATTGTTATTTTTGGGTGAGGCAAAACAGAAGAGGTCGTTTTCACGTTTTGGACTACGGCGTATAAGCATGTTAAGACAGGAAATAGGTTACATAACACGAGCGTAGAATTATCAGAATTTCAATAAGACAGATTGGAGAAGGGAATCAGAGGTAAAATGTAGTCTCCTAAATAGCGTAATATTCTCTCACGAAACAAAAAAATTTTGATGTTAAATTTTTTTCTGAAATATTAGTAGTTGCATCAATAAACCAGATAATACTCGTACCTCCTTTGGTAGGCAATAAAAATGCCATTTCGTCAAAGGTGCCGATAGATTGTAATAAATGGATCAGGTATAAGTGTCTGATTGTGTCAGCTCACTAGTAATCAATGTAAATTTTCTAATTCATAGAGAGACATGAAATTATAACACTCCGGAAATATGAATGAGGCCACAAAAGCTAGAAATAATGGGTTCTGATCTTCATTTCAACTAATATCATTCCAGCGATGAGTGCAAGTTTATATGGGTTCAATGATATTGTCAATAAAAATTATCATGAAGTAGTGACGGAGAAAAACAGTGCAGTTATTTTCTGCCTCCGATTGCTGTTTTCCATTCATTCGCACATAATGACCGAGTGTAAGAAACTCCCCAGAATACGGGGGCGCGGCGGTGTCCACTTGCCACGGAAGAGCGTTGGGAGGGGTGTGGTGTTGGGCGGGGGGGGGGGGGGGGGGGGGGGGGG
>WURS02076302.1:0-10304 GCA_011762765.2 Rhinocypha anisoptera | reverse complement strand
GCCCAACATGCTCGCCGGTACGAAGGCTCGCAGACCCCACACACGGGCGAGCATGTTCGCCGCCAACACCGTCGCGAGCATGCTCGCGAACATGCTCGCCCGTGTGTGGGGGGCTGAGACGCACCGTTTTTCAAATTTGATTTATACGGAGCACGAAAAGAGGAATTTTCAATTGTTCTAGCCAACGTTAAAGTCGACAAATAAACCGGATGAACTTCGCAAATTTTAACTGAGAAGGGAGGACAATCATGGTGAGCACGACTTTAACGTAAACGGCCATCGTACGTACAAACAGATTGCGCCAAATATTGTCATCTTTCATAAGATTAAAGAAAATAGGGCGGAGCTCGTCACTTCCCTAAGGTGCTGCTTCTCTGGTTCCAAGATAATCGTCAGATACTTCTTATAGAAATATCTTCAGGTATCTTCATCTTATAGAAATATCTTCAGGTATCTTCATTCTTTCATTTCCATGGTGTTGCAAGAAGACAATGGATAGAAATGGACGATATGTTTTATTAGTGGCGCTGGAAGATGAAAAAAATGAGGGAAAAGTTTTGCAAACAGAAACTAATGGCAAGATAACACTTCTGAGTTAAATAAAACAAGAGGAACTTTGCACGACGAGGACTTGTTGGGGCAAGAAGTACTAAGTAATGCAACGAAGTGAGAGACAATAGCCGATTCCAAAAATTTCTACCACTATCCTTCAAGCTATAACGGTTGAAACTCAAGAAAAACTTCCCCACGCCAGCAATATTTACAATTGCTGCTAAACAAAACAATACAAAATCAAAAAGGAATCATGACATTACCCCCAAGAAACAGTGGCTAGCCCATGTGGAACGAATGTGTATGCCCAATGCGTTTGTCAATTTAGTCGAAGATTTAGGAGAGAGAGCGCAGAGCCAAGGATTAATTTCTACATCTACGATGTACCCTACGGCAAGCCGCCGCATATGGGGCGTGTGGCAGGGGATGAGTCGACATCAGGCATGCATTCCCACATGCACGCATTCAAGATAATTCACCACTTACGAAACCACTCACATGCAAATACATTTAGTAACAAGGAAATGTTGAAATCATGCGGTACAATTAATGGACATACGCAAATTTAAGATGCATGCAGGATAATGGCAAAATATATACACAACCTATCCTAATCTACGCTTATCCTACACTACGCAGCTGTGACAATATCTATTTCGATCCATAAATTTTGGAGGAAAAAAATGACATTTTAAATCTATCCGTTATACAGCCTATCTCACCGATTACACGTACCTGGTCCGTCCTATTGTCGTAAGAAGTGGTGTGTAAAACGTAAATAAGAATGAATAATAGAAATAGACTCAATATATTACGTCGCGCGTTTCCTCACTGAGCTATAATCATGTACAAGGCACTTGAACTGTCTTGAACTTGATGACAGCTGAGTGCGCCGTAATAAATTTCTTTTAAAGTGGAAAAGAGCTATATATTCCTGCTTAAATGAGTTTCCTCCCACAGTATCAAGCCTGAAACTGTGACCCTTATTAGTAATATGTCATTGACATCTTCCGAAAGGTGATGTCACAAATCCACAAGGTAATTGTTAACTATATAAACTTACGGTTAACTATTGGTTCCCACCTATTTCTTTCAACAACGTCTTAACACTGCTACGTTCATCATAACTTTTCACATACCTAGCTTCTCTACGTTGCACTCGGACCTATTCCAAAATTAAACCAACCTCGTGAAGGTAGCATAGGTACAATACGCGGACTGTAGCGTGATTTTCTTATGGCCTGTCTGTACTGAATGACATTAGCACCTATCCTGGGAGAGGTCGTTTATTCTCATTGAAATTATTTCCAACGACTTCTCGGAGCGAAAATTGCTAAGCCGATTCTGGGTATTTTGTTTCATTTTTATTGGCATTATTACAACAAAATAGAAGCCTAACATTACAAAAACATTGGATGCTGATAGAAAGTACTCTCGTGACCTATACAGGTTAGATACGGTATGAAATTTGTTGCTAATTGAAAAACAAATGATTTTAATGAGTCAGGTGGACTAGAAAGGTTTGAAATAAATAGAATCACAGTCACAAGCCCGTCCGCATCAATTCCACCACCGCTCCCTTGCATTCGACCAAACTCTTCCAGCTACCTTCTTGCACATGGGTTAAAAAATACGCCTCCACCCCCTCGGTACTTTAACCCTGTCCTTCACTAATTCCGAGCGCCTTCTCGGCCATGAACGAGACCCTTATCACCGCATCCTTCCCCTGGTGCCACCAACCCTCTGACTCTCACGAAGCGCCACTCGTTCTTTTGACATTACATAAACGTCTCTTCGCAGCTGATTGTGCAGCAAGGAATGGAAAGACGTTAGAAATAAAGTTCGGAATAATTTTCGTCTATGGCAAATCAGGAAATTAGATTTTATAGTTATAACCTAATCCACAACATAAGTCTTTAACTTTATAAAGCGCCCTACTTATGCATAAAATTAATTTTCGCAGTATCCATCTAAGATATTGTAGAAAATTAGGAGGTAAACTACTCCACGCGAGCAAATTATCATTAACATTCAGCGACTCCAGTTGGCATCAGCAATTAAAACTAAGTCAAAAGAGGAAAGTGAAGTATTTTTTCATTATTTTATTACTATTTTTATTTGGCTATGTTAATAATTAATCAATTAAATATCAGTATGTGGTTTAAATAAAAAAATATGGTTTAAAAGACATACGAACCCATTAGTTATACGAATACACTGACCTACGTGCAATACACAGCATGCAGACCCGAAACAATTTACGTGTCACGTAATTAATAACATCACAATCCACCTCTTATTCTGGTGAAATGTTATTTAAATTACCGAAAAACAATAGCAAATTATGACATTTCACCGCAACAACGACATGCGTGTACGAAAATTTGTAGCAACATTCAATGCGTACGATTACAATGAAGACGAAATGAAGTGTACGTAGCACTAAAAAATGTGTGCTCGTGTAACCTGCAAATGTTTTTGCTATCCTGCGATCGTTGCTTAGAAATCGACAGAAGAATCTCGGGACCCACTACAAAAATTGAGAGAATGCTGGAAAACGAAGCATTACAAATTTCGGGGTGACGGACTTCATACTTGTTCGATGTCTTTTTGTCGAAGATAATACCAAGCAATTAAAGAAAAACTATGTGTGATGTGACAATAACTCAACAACAACAAATATTTGAACACCAAAATTGACGGCCATGCTAGCGGCTGTACTTGCCCGTTGAAATTAAAATGAGATTAATTGAAGCCTCCAAAATAATTCGACATAAAAATAACTGTCTTCTATTATGCAATTTCCTTTTGAAATAAGGAAAGAATATATTCAAACGTTTCGCGATCTTCAAAATCAGGAGATACCAGGCTGCCATTAATTGCCTATTAATTTGATATCAGGTAGTCGTAAGCAATGTCATTGATCAAACTGTTCCGATAATTAAATTAAGAATAACCACTTTAACGCCGTGCAATAAAGCGATAACGTTTACAACTATCCGCAATTACAACATAAGTTATCTCACACAGCAAGTTATAATTAATAAACTTCTTAAACTACTGCACCAAATAAATGAATTACTACCAAAGTCATAAACACTAGCAAAAAGCAATACCTATATTAATTTATGGAATGATATAAAGTAGCTTGTTCTAACACTACATGAGTTCCTCTCCTTTAATTACAATCCCTAATTAAACTAGTTTCATCTTGGTGCATTAGCTGTCTAAATGTGGCGATTACAATTCAACGAAGTCCAACTTTGGCGTTTCAGTATCGCATGCACACCCACTGCCCCTATATTGCTGGTGTACTTTTAAAATTGCTAGCGTAAAATGACACTATCGTTTACTGTACCTCGGAAGTTGGTAAGAAAATTTTCGCCATGATAAAAGTGCAGTATCGACGAATAGTCCAATTATACAAAACGTAAAATTTACAACGAATAAAAATGGCATACCTTGAGGTTTCCTGGTAAGTTGAGAGACATTGCCAGCTGTTGAAGGTCCTTGTACCGCATTAAACTCAGGGATTTATCTTGATTACTGTCCGGTGTTACGTGGTCACAGGAAGACTCGACAGCCTCATAGCTCACTTGATTATTTTCATTCATGGTTATAAATTCACTTTATTCGCGTATATCACAAAAAAATACGATTTCATGTACTCATCAAATGCCCTATACGACTTAATACGTTGGCATATATCTTACAGCGCGCACTCACAGCCAAGGAACGACAACGGAACTCCACCTAGGAGGCATTTAGAAGTAATGAACCTATGCCACAGCATCCGTTTATCCCAAGAGGCTCTTTCAACTGCCTCCTCCTACGAGCGAATTCTTTGGGACCTGATTGGTTCTCCTGTGCCGGGCGTGCAGACGTCAGACAGCGGCTGCTTTATCCTTCAAGAAGGGATAGAACAAAATTATGTTTGCGATAACATTATGCTAAATTGATTGCAAAATATTTTAAATGTATTCACTTCCAAAGAGACAAAGTTTTTGTTCTTTTAAAACATTCACGAGGTGAAGTATTAATTTGAATCATTAACTTATTTAATGCTTATCATTTTGGAAACAATTGAAGTACAATTTTCTTGAAGACTTCTTCAAGAAATTTTAACGAGAATTCAAACGCCTTTGTATTATGGAAATATATGCGACTTAAAGATTTATCTTTTCGCTATGTACGAATATGATAATTTTCAGTCTACTGTGAAAGTGAAAATGGTACTGTTTAATAATCAGAGTTCATCTTAATCCCGCCCTGAACTTTGACATGACCAACCAAGTGTTTGTTTCTAAATGAAAAAAATACTTCGATATATTATCTCTTACTTATTACTGTCTCAAGATATTTAATCTCGCTAATTACATTACACAGGCTTCATTCCGAATCTCAAATAAATGAACTGGTTGCTGCGTTTTTGGCAAAAGTAAAGGATTAAATTCAAGCCTTGAGAAGTGAAGTACAATTCAAGATTCAGTGCAACATTGGAGGTATGATCTTAGTTAAATTTAGAGTGGGTCAGCTATCAGAACAAAAAATTGATTGTCTTTGCCCTGGATCATAGTATATCTGCAATTTAATTTTCTTTTATGATAGACAAGTTTATTATCCTTATTTCAAATTATAACTATCCATAACCGTGAAAAATATCTTGTAAGACCTGTATATCTGCCATTTCCTTATTCCTTACAATTGTTGTCACCTTTTAAACCATTTGCATTTTTAATTCAGGTTCTAGGATCCAAATAAAGTTTGATAATTTCAAATTTTCAGGCATAGGTAGCCTACCGTATAGTGTGTTTCATTAAAAAAATATTTCAAGAACTAAACAGTACTTATTTAGAAAAGATTTCTATAATATATAACCAAGTCGGTATGTTTTTAATCAACAATGGTTTCATGTTTAAATGACTTCAATTTTGCACAAGTAATCAAAATGCAATTGAGTTCGCCATTATCAAATTTGGCAAAAGGAATGTTTTCCTGTCCTGTCGTAGGGAGCCAAAGGAAAACTGCAGACGACAGAGAGTTACTTTCAAGTTATAAATGGATAAAACATATGCCCTGCCTTTCATGTTGCTTCTTCCATCAATGATAATGTTGCTTGCTAGGAAGCAAAATTCTTCCATCTGCCTAATTTTTTAAGTTTTATTCAAAATTTGTTTCCCTACTTTGGCTGGAGACAAAGCTTCTGTTGCTGTAAAGCTTAGCATTAGCTAAGCCTTTTGTCAAAATTTCAGCTACAATGGCTCATTTTTTTAAAACAATATTTAAGTTACTTAAATATTGTTTAAAAAGTATCATCCTTAAGAACTCTTTTGAAAACGTGGTACTATCTATGTGCTTAGACCTTTCTTAAAATTTGGAGTATTATTGTTCTTTACAGCTGACTGATTATCGTTTAACAGTACCAATTTGTCATGTATTTGTTGTGTACATATCATGAACATCTACAACGCTATTCCATGCTATGCAAAAGTTTCATAATTGGTATGGCACACATACTCTAAAATGTCACAATCAATAAACACATGCCCCTTTTTGGAGCATAGTTCATGATTTACATACTCATCCACAGCAGTTAACATGACAACACAGTTCTGTTTCTTGCTAACCCAGGCTACTGCACTGTATGTAAACTTGATCATATAGTCAGTACATGACACACTATCCTCTTTGCCACTATCCCAGTTAGCTCCAATGTAGTCTTCAGGTGGGTTATCAGGCTTTCTATATACAATACCATGATTCATAGTTTCCTTTAGGAGCACAGTACCCTTTTTGCATTCTTCCATTACTATGTGGTGATTTTTGGGGGTCCATGCATCTATTTACTGGGTTACTTGACTCTCCACCCATGGTGATAGGGTAGAGAACAAATTTTGGTAACTATTTATGTTAATGTCTCTCACTTACATCTTTGTCTTTTATTATTTCTTATTCACCTTTAATACAATTCATACTAGTGTTTGCTGCTAGAGAACTGACAAGTTTGCTCTGGCCTTCACTAGGGCAGCTGAGATGGTGAAAATCATCCTCACTGGACTGTGGTAAAACAGCAATCCTACCAAAAGTTGTGCCATGTTGCTCTACATTTGAGGTGTTTAAGGACACAGTCATGGAATTCCTATGCACCTGGGTTCCGGCTTGCTCCAGTGGCCTAAAAACATTTAAAGAAACTCAATATTCCTTGCTTTGGTCAACTTGTATCCCTTGTCTAGGTCTGCCAATATGTAGACCTTAGACTCATTACACTACCCTAATTTATCACCTTTATCACTTTGGTCTTTTTAATGTTTATTATAATTCATAGATGTTTTCCTGCTTTATTGATTCTAACAATCATTTCCTGTAATTACTCTTAACACTGCTATGATTTATTACAAAGACTTACGCAGTGATTGTCAGGTGGAATCTTGGTTTTTCTGGTTGCTCCCATTTTGTTTGGTCGTGATGGATAACAATTTTGAAGGTGTTCCAGTTTGCATCTTCAGGTCTTTGGACCCGGAGATGCAAACAGAAATACTGACTGGAACACTGGTGAAACTGTTATCCATTAGGACAAAACAATATGGGAGCAACCTTAAAACCCAGATTCCACTCTTCCATGACTACTTGGTCATCTGCATCTGAATTTGCACTAACACTGCACTAATTTTTATTTAACGACAATAGATAAAGAACACTTTTATCCACAGATTTTATTCAGGTTACTATAAGTGTCACCAATAATGTAACATTGTAAGGTACAGCTTTCTCCAGGGGCTTAAAAAAACCTCAACCTTCCTTGCTTTGCTTAGGCTAATGTGGTATTCTGGTTTCATGCCTGATTCTACTGCTTTCTAACTCCCTCAGCATGTCATAACTTACTTATTCCATATCATCCGTTTTACATTTCTCAAAACTTTTTTTCCTTGGTGATTCAACTTTGATTTCTCTTTTTCGCCTCCATCTATAATTCCACCTATTTCTTCTGCCTTTTACCTTTTTATTCCTCAACAAAGAAAATTAGTGTAGAATTACAAAAAAACATTTTATGTGGATCATAGTGTCCTCATGGTCTACGATAGTGTTGTATGACGTAGAAACATGGACAATCAGGAAGAGCAAGAAGAAGTACTGGGAAGGATTTGAAATGTGTCTATGGAGAAGAATGGGAATGGTTATTTTAAAGGGAAAAATTGAAGAAGAGCTGGAGAGAATAAATGAAAGAAGAAGCATTATGAGATAGAGGAGAGGGAAATGCATAGGACATATTCTAAGAAGTTATTGTTTAATGATAAGATTAATAGAGCGAAAGGTTGAGAGAAGGAAAGGGAGAGAAAGAAGAAGAAGCAAAAGACGATGTTGGGATAATTATATCTACTACACTAATTTCATTATTGTCAGCTACAGCAATTTCAAGGTTCTTATCAGTATTAATGTCAAAACCACTTAACTAATATTTTCATCTAGTTATGTGAGCTGATGAATAGGAATCAATATACTGCTTGGTGGGTGGGAGATCACAAACCATAGCTGTAACACAAGTTATATTATATTCTCTATTTTTACCCAAACAGCACCCTTTCCACCTTGACCCCTATTGAAACAATCATGAGCCAGGTCTCCATAATTGTGACACTTACAGCATTTAACCTTCCTAATATGAAATGTGCTTCTCTTCTGATTTTTCCATCCTGAATTCATTCCACCAAATGGTAGCACAGAACTCTTTTTGCTCCTGTGTTTAGTGATGATGCCTTTGAATCAATAGACCTCCTGGAGTATCTTCCACTTCATAGTCACTATATCAAGCTTGTGTATTGTATTCTACACTGTCATCCAGAATTTTCCATAGCCTTCAGTCAGCATAGAACTTGCTTCAGAACTGCCAAATGTCCTCAGCATGAGAACAGTTAGCAGTTCGTCACCTGTTTGCTAATTACTCATTAACTTGGTGTTCACTTCAGTGAATTACCATATATACTCTTCTGTATTACTAAAATTCACCATTTTTTATGAATAATTGATCAAATAGAGCTATTTTCCATTTACACTCCCTTTTCATGTATCCCCTTCAGATTAATCCACATGTTGTACCAGTTTTCCAGTCTGGACCAGCTTTCCATGTTTGAACCAGGCTCCAGAAGAATGTAAATTTTCAACCACATACCCTCACGGAGGTACATTTCCATACCCATGGCTCAAGTCTCATAGTTTGTGGGCTTTCTCAATTTTTCCATTTGTGGTAATGAGCTAGCACTGAAGTGGATGTTTGTGATCAAAATAAAACACTCTTCAGTCAGTCTTAAATGCTAAACATGACAATATTGGTTCCATTAAAATTTGGCATGATGATGTACATAGATAGATATGTCAGCAACACAATTAACTAAGCACAATTAACCGAAACTAATGGACATAATGCATATACCAGCTGGGATAGCCTGCGAGTATTGTGCTCACCAGCTTTTTTTTTTGGAGGTGGTGTGGAAAATGCAGTTATGCACTCCCAGGGAAGATAGCCCTGGGAAGTGTGGGACTCGGCCGGGGAACCCGGCCCATACCCACTAAAAACCACACCACCTGATTTCGCCTATCAGGGAAGGCGGCAACCACTGCAGGCGGACGTCATGCGGCCATCATCCTACCCCAGTTTGTTCAGCTACGGGTCTGATGCTGGTGCGCTTATTATAGATGTCAGTCTTCCTGATCAACCCGGCTTTCAAGGCATCCTGTACCGATCTCCTGCTCCATATCCCCCAACAGCTCAAGGTGATCGCGAACTCCTCGATCTCCTGCAGGCCCTTTCTCTCCTTGATATTCTGGATAAGTGATTCATTCCCCTGGTACTTCATCACCTTCCAGGTGTTTGCCTTCTCTAAGTCGACCTGCTCGCCTACCAAAGGTTGCGTTTTTGAGTCCCGTCCAGGGCATGGGTGTTGTGTTTGTCCAATAGGGTTTTTTCTACGATTTGAAGAGGTGCAAAATAACCATAGCCATTGAAGCGCCCTTTAAACAAAAATAATACTATAATACATATATTGACTCAGTCCAATATCCACAATTTACTGGGCAATTAACCCATAGGGAGGTTTCTAATTTTGCTGTTTACTTTAGAACATTAAATGGGAGTACAAATAATACAAATACAATGCTTAGGTGGCTCAAGGCTCAAAAATGGACGCACATGATTTATTTAATTACTATATTGTACATGATGATGAAGAGCAATCTAGAGATTAAGGTAGATTTTTGATGAGCATTAGCTTAGGTTATATAACTTTAATCCCACTTCAAATCTGCATACTTCCTCAAGTGAATATTTTTATTCATGTATTTAGTTTATCCAACTACAGATAACAGAGGAAACCATGAACAAGTTTCCTTAGATAAATATCTCATGAATTATCCATCACAACACAGACTCACCTTATTTAAATAGTCTTGACTTGGCCTAATTATCTTTGTCCAACTCTCTGGTATACACATATTACACACCCTGGTATTTTATACTTTTCCCTAACAAACAGTTCATTACTTCTGCAGCACACAGCCAGCAGAGAAAAATCAATTTTCTCAATCATCTGAGAATCACATATACGAGGGCTGTTCAAAAAATACGTAGACTGTTTGTATTGTGCCGACCCAGCTAGTTCCTGATAAATCCGCTTGGTGTCGACATCAGCTGATCACAAGGCGGTTTTGTTTTTGCAGATATCATTATTTGTTGCTTAGTAACGCAGTTGTTTGTGAAG
>WURS02076291.1:0-10304 GCA_011762765.2 Rhinocypha anisoptera | reverse complement strand
GGGGGAGGGTGGGCAGGAAGAGGCCAGTAATAGGCAGGGAGATGGTGGGGGGCGTTTTTTTCAACCTTCAAATATGAATTTAAACACAGAGTAGAGCCAGAAACAGTGTATGTTTGTGAATAAAGTTTTGTGTTGACATCTATGATTTTCATTTAGTCATGCAAAATCGTTCTTTCTTCTCTGGATGATGATTTTTATCTTCATCATGCACGTCCGCTTTCATCACGAATCTTTTTCTCGTCATTCTTACAGTAATTACAAGCACATCATCCAACTATGCACATGGTATTTCATAGACAAGATACCCAACTTAAACATTTGGAGAACTGCATCAGATGTATAGCTTAAAACTATTAGACCCCTGCATTTAATTGTTGCAATTCATGACAAATGAGTTCACAGCGATGCAATTCATGGAACCTAATTTAAGAACTTCCAACATCACAGCTACACGAGTAAAAATACCAGATTCTGATCCCTCCACTCAAAATTACTCTAAATTTTCCTTACCTCTATAGGAATTTGTTTTAAAATCAACAGAAGACTTCCTTTTAGCCCTTGTTGGTCTCCTGCAGCTCCTCTTTTTGTTTGCAAATGCTTTTGATTCTGGGATATCATCATCACTCACTATCACTGAAATTTCATGAACAATTGCCTTATAAGAATAACCTTATTGAGGACAAACTATGGTTGACTATAGTGAACTTAGATTTCATAACAAAAGGGAATCTTCTAAAGCAATCCATTATCACACCTTATCAACAAAAATGATAGAAACACCATACCTAACGATGGATAGTCGTCCAGTTGCTGGGTGGCTGTCAGCATGGGAAGTCGCCTCGATACTTTTCGCTTACAATTACTTTTGACACTATCATGTTCCAAGTGGTGGTGGTCAGAACCAATTCTGAAATGGAAAAATAAAATTATTTCCTCGCTAATGATCATGGTGATCCTTATTTGGCAATGAAAATATGACCAGTTAAGAAAGATCAAGAAGGAGAAATGAGATCTGACTGATATGCAAGTGCCTATGTTGACAAGAGATGAAGGTTTTGGAACATGATATAGAATCAGTGAAAACATCAAGATTCTCATCACTTTTTAAAAAATTCATTCAAAGTCCGCACTATTCACACCATTAAAGAGTACTTCCCTCCCTTTTTGTTCTTTAGTAGAGGAGAAAATATGTCTGGATCTCCTCATTGCTACGATAAAATGAATAGCACTTAGTCTTAACTCCCTTGATGCGATGGAACCTGTCAAAATATATGTTTGCAGAAACCTGCAGAAAACACTGTCTCTATAGCTTTGTGCCTGGTGGTCTCTAGCGTGTTCAACTTATACTTCGATAACACGGGTTCTCATGGTCACAGCTTTGATATGTAACAATCTCTTTCATGGACAACCATTTCCCTGAAGCACATCTGGACTTATTATATCACCTTAATTTGGTTTTTGTGATATGTGGTCCAGAAAACTGAAGCATATTAAAAAATAGGTCGTACAATCATAAAGTAAGAGCGAATTATAGTTTGCACTGAGAAACTATTGTTTGTACTCCAGTTGAAAAATAAAAAAGCACTCCATTTCAAAATCTTTTCATGGTGTGCCTGTGACTGATGACATGATATGACATCAGGGGTACTGTTACTTTTCAAACTCCCATAGTTTGAAAACTCCCTCCTTGTTAAATAGTTAAACTCCCTCCTTGTTTGACACCCTGAACACTTGGTATTATCTTCTCGAATGATTTAAAATGGAACCAACACATTGAATACATTGTAAACAGGCTTACAAAGCTCTTCTACTAAACAGGCTTAAAAAGTGTGATAGAAATACGAAAGAAATAAGTAACCTTACTCTAGTAAGACCAATCGTGGAATATGGGTCCTGTCTAAGGGACCCCAAAATTAATTGAAAAAATACAGAGAAGTGCTGCCAGATTTGTGCTTCATAGATGTAGGAGGGATGAAATTGTAAAGGAAATGATCAAATAATTAGGTCGGAAAATACTTCAAAAGAGAATAAAAATTAACAGACTATGTAAAAATTTTTAAATGTATACGGGATATGAGGCATTAATGGGACTAAAATCAAAAACCCATAGTGGCTGCTACTTTGATAGGGGTGACCACAAATGGAAGATGAATTTCTTAAAGCAGAAAAAAGATATTAGCAAATACCCCTTACTTAATAGAGGTATTAAATACTGGAACGAGCTACCTGGAGATATTTTCAAGCCTTTTCCTAATAATGTTAAAAGCTTTAGGAAGAGGGTGATGAATATCTGTTAGTTGTATATGCATATGGGGGATCTCATGATATATTATTGCATCTGAAAGTGCCTTATTTTTCTTTTATTTACTGTTTTGTTTAATTGAAGGTTCATTATGGTGATTTATATTTTGCATTTTATCTTTACATTTCCTTTATCCCTTGCAACATGGCTTGTAGCTATCTGCAAGGTATTATTGTAAATAAATAAATAAATATGCAGAAATGCTGTGTGTAGTGTAACTAAACTAGCTTGTATCAAATAAAAATATACAAGGAAAACCTAGTAAACATTATATTATGAAAAATTCCCTGAGTAACGTACAATGCCATCATATATGGTGACCATAAGCCTTAAGCACGTGATTGCTAAACATTGTTCTTTCAGTCAACAAACTACCCACTTATAGTGTGTGGTGAATACATTGCTTCTGATTTATGAATTCATGCACCTCTGGTAGCTGAAATGAATCATTTTTTGGTTTCAAGATGCATTCTAAAACATTCACAAAAGAATTATTTTTATACCTGGAGTTATGTCTTGACCATGCTTGCAGTGTCAAAGGAAGTTTATATGAAATTAATTGAGGGCAGAATTCTAAAAAAATGCAATGGTTAAAGGAGAAGCAGAAGAAAAGGGGAAGAGAGCAAAAGGAAGACCAAGGACAAGGTGGACAGACCAAGTTAAAAATACAACCTGGAGGAGAGATGACAGGGCGGGAGGTAGATCAACGAGAAACGAAGTTGGAGTGACATAAATATGTGGAGGAGTAGGTGTGGGAAGACCTGCAGAAGTGGAAATACAAAAAGATCATGATGAAGTTTCATAAAACCAACTCAACAAACACTGATTCATTATAAACAAATGGGCCCTGGAGCCTACATCTACAACTAAGTCACCTAAAAGCAGTAACAAACTTAATATAGCACAGAGCAAACCTCATATATTGGGATAAGTAGACATCAGATATGATGATAAAAATTAACTGTCACTGAAGGGCCCTGTACAAGCAAAGCAAAATTTGGATACCAATTTTCTTCCTCACCTCACTTCACTTTCCCTTCCTCGAGTTGGCGTATTGGGGCCACTAGTATCAAAATGATTAGAAACTTCCTTCCCAGCTGGTGAAGAATCAATGAGGGACACAGCTGACTTTCCGACGGGTGAGACATTTGGAGATAAAGGCACTGAATATATTGAAGGTCTTGCATTGTCTAGATGATTTTGCAATGTACTTCCTCTCCTAGCATTCTTGGATCTTATTGGAGTACTTGAAATTGCATGCATTTCTTTAACACAAGAACCCCTTTGTTCACCACAATTAACTTCCACTCTCTCCACAAAGCGCACCATGCGCGTCACAAACGGTTCCTGAACACTCATCTGAAATTGAATCGTGAAAATTAAAACAACACTCACACTTTAATATATGATCTTAAGCATGCCCAAAATATCTAATAAGTAACCGATGAAATCAAAGTTAAAACCTAATGGGTCCAATCATTAAGGATGAATGTCGAATATCGTGCATAAACATTACTAATGTTCGAATGAAAATTGAAAACAACTTAAACAACTGTTACGGGGTTACATAGATACTAACGTACTCGAAGAAACTCCGGCAGCAGAAAATTGATAAAAACGACAAAACAAAATTGAAAAAAACTGACAACGATAATGCTGTGCGATATTACAGAATCAAAACATAAAGTATGCAAGTAATGTGCTCATTTGTTGTAATTCGTTTGAACTAATTTTTCAAATACATCAAATGATACAATAAAAATATTCAAAGGGTACAAAGGTTTATATTCAATAAATTTGTACAGATCGCAAAAACTACCAGTCTCTTTCCTATTGCCTACAGGCTATAAGGATACCAATGCATGATCTAATTCTATATTGGCACTTTCATTAGTGGGTAGTTTATCAGCATACCATAGCCTAAGTGGGTAAACTAGTGTCAAATGGCTAGTGTGGGGCCGGTCACACTATATAGCCACATACTAGGGTGGTTTTACACACATGTCCATCATAGAGCACACACGTCTTAACAAATCCATACATATTTCAGTGGCTTGATTGTCTTAACATATTCACATATTTTTTTAGAATGCATGGCTTAATTCACTTATTTTATCTATGATTTCAATACATACATTTAGCCCGTTCACAGACAAGAATTTTTTACCACCTGAACTATAGTGTCGGTATAAAAAGAATAATAATGGTTTCTGGTTTCATTTGTGTATTTTGCACTGTCTTTCATAAAAAAATCATTACGATATTTCTATTACAATATGTAAGGAATACATTCATTAAAACGTAGCTGTCAGAATAAATTTCAAGAGCGTGTCAAAGGGTAGCCTAAATGCAATGTAAAACATTTCCCGACATAAAAATAAAACGTGAGATACGTGTTTACATTTGTCAGCAATATAGCAGTATTACTGAAATTTACAGCAATCGTTCAAAACAATCCGTCAACATTTATAAAAACCAAAGATCAGACTTGGCTAGGATTAGACTTTTAAGTAAATTAAACACATTTTCATACTTACCACATCATGTTTTTGCTGAACCTTGTTGACAGATAGATTGAGCATTTCATCTCCGATTTGAAATACTTTTCCGTTAATTTCAGTTGTGAAATTGTACCACTACTCCAGCGCCAAAACCGCCAAATCGAATCGTTGAATCCGTTGAATCGAGTTTTCACTCAAACGACTACTAGCAGATGGCGCTTTTATTCATAGCCATGGAATATGAATAATATAGAGCTTTAATTTTTATGCAGTGCTGTCCTCTAGTGAGTCACAAGCGTATGGGTCGTGTCCCATTCCATGCAATAAACTATCCTATTATATAAATGATATTGTCTTGCCAGTGCCGGGTCTGCCTGTTTAAACTTATCTTATACGCGTAAAAGATCCACCGTGTGACTATAATTCAGAGGTTGCTTGGTTAGTTAAATACTCGCATTGATTTAGCAAATGGTTTACCCTCTTCCTGATTGAATGTGTAAACCGCTTTGTTATGGGGGAAAAGAGAAGTAACTTTCTAGAACCTGACGAATCTCTTTTGGATAAGAACTTTCTCTTCATGGTAAATACGGAACTTCCTGACATTTCCTTTCTGAAAATACAAACCATTATACTTAACTTAAAATGACAAAAGTGTACTTTGGTGCCTTTAAATTCATCATTTGTAAATTAGTTTATTTGTCTGTTAATCATACTAGCAAACAGAAGATGAATTGGGGGAGATTCTGCTTCAAAGAGCACCAGACGCGGGTAACTTACCATGGACTACAGTCAAACCCACCCCTGGTAATTTTTTAAAGTCTGCATCGCTGTAATATATAGTTTAATATTGATAAATTCAATCGTCGGCAACGTTACTTGGTGGAATCTCAACATTATCGAAATAAAGCACACTAGGTTAAATTCCGTATAAATGTTGTGGAATTAAACCTAGTGTGTTTTATTTCGCTCATGATTTTAAATATGCACCTAAAGTTTGAAGAAGTAGGCTTGTAATTTTTCTTCATTAAATGTTGGACTCCCGCAAAATGCACTGTGGTTAATTGTGTAAAGGGTTTCAATATCGTGGTTTCTGAAAGCTCTGCACTTCTTATGGGACCTTAGCATTGGGTCTTTTTTATAATATCTTTTTGTTAGCTGTTAAATATGTAAAATCATCACTGACATCCCCTCACCATTTTGAGGAAGCATGTCAGCCAACCACTTATCTGTAGTCGCTTGTCACCCAAGTATTCTAATTTTTTTTGTCAGATCACCATAACCATGGGCACCTTTTCCACCTAAATTAAAATTTGTAATAATAATACTTTTATTTGACATTAAACACAATTGGTCAGTAGTTAAAAAGGGTTAAAATACACGATTTGAAACATCACAATCAAAAAATTCCTTTTCAGATTAGAATTTTGATATATTCCATATTTCCAGGCATAACTATGTGGAAATCCTATACGGAGTACGTTATTCCTTTTTCTCATTAGAATTTTGATAGGAGGCAAGATTTCACCTTATAGGTGAAATTAAATCGCAATAACTTCTAAATTCGTGCCTAACATTTATCTTTGACCTATGTCAATATGAACATATTACACCTTATCTTGAGAAGTTTGGATGGTTCAACATATTCTCCAAGAAGAAATTCTTGCTCGGTTCATTTCTTTACCCTTGAGGAATAAAACAGCTGGATACCCATACAAAATGTTTTCCCTGTGACCAGTAATAGGAAATGTTATCACACAAACAGATCCTGAGTTTCTATATAGTAAAATACCACAGACAAAACAAAAAACGAGAGAGGTCATTCATTGATTGCTGGCACCGCAGGCCCTGAGTCACATTGGAGGAGATGAGTTTAAAAAGTTTTTTTTTAATTTGATTGAAGGATTGGATAAGAGTATTCACTACTGTAGAGAATACTTTGAATGTGACTAATGTTTGTGTTTCAAACAAATAAATGCAGTTACTTCAATTGAGCGATTCTGTTTTGTTTTGGGTCCCCCCCCCTCCCCATGTACATACTTCCTTCCCCAGATTATTATTATTCCTCCTAATCAGACCTATTTTTCCTCGCTCTTTTTTTTTAAGTAGTATAGTCCATAAGCTTTAATTTTCAGCATTCTTTTGTTGTACCACATTTCCATCAGTTCCTTGGATTTTCTTTTCTCTGAGAGTGTGCCATGGTCCATAGAAAAGTATGTGTCATATGCATAAATGGCTTTACAATCCGTTTCCTAATCTCTAGGTTGATATCATTTGTCCTAAGTAGATGCATATATCTTCTGGAAAAACCTTCCTTCTTCCATCATCGATGATCTTGTTAGCTGGCTGAGTGTGAAATGGGGTAGCCCACTCACTGGCAAACCCAAAGGTCATGGGTTCAAGTCCCTTCTAGGGCATGGTTGTTGTCTTTGTCCAAAGGGTTTTTTTTATGATTTGAAGAGGTGTAAAATGACATTAGCCATTGAAAAGTCCTGTAAACATAAATTACTACCACAACATTACCCTAAAGTCTAATTAAAAAATTAGCTTACCTCGGTGATTCTGCCTTTTCCTGATGTTCCTTGTATTTTACAATTACAGTGAAACCTGCCTAAAGCGACCACTGTTGAGACCAAGAAATTTTGGCTGATTGATGAGGTGCCCGCTGAAGTGAGGCTATATTGCAGAGTAATCGCTTTAATGGGCATATGCCCTACTGTACATTCAAAAACTCATCCTATCTACAGACAATTATACATGTAAATACTTACATATGGACCTTAAAAATATTTATTCGTTTCAACATCATTTATACATTCATGCATTTATTTTGAAAACATGTAGTTTTTATATTTGTCTTTTTGCACTTAATCTTTGCCGGACAGATTTCGAATAAACATATCAACTTTCATAGCTTTTCTTTTGTTTTTTTCTGATTGCTGGTTGAGTCCATCACAAATATATCGCAAACAACAAATATTTTCTATACCATCATTTAAGGTTACAGGATGGTCATTCTCTTCATCGACTTCATTTTCTGATTCCAATTAAATGCTCTTATCTTCTAATTTAGTACTACCTTATGTGGAGAATAATGCATTATCAGCTACAAAATGGCATAAAGAATCATTTCAACACAATTCATTTATCTTTCGCTTAAAATCATTCAGTCACACAAGAGTTATCACCTGAGTCTTCTAAATTGCAGTGAATAATATATTAGATGTGTTTGTTCAAGACAAAGTATCGCTAACGTTTATAAGTTCTGAGACCTTCGCAGCCTTGTATATTCTCGCTACAAGGGATCAGAGAATCCACTTAAGGTATTATAGCTTGAAGGACCTGGTCTAGCCATTGTAACATTTCTGTAGTATTTGGAGGGAGGAAAAATAACCTTACGTTTGAAGGGTTCATATTAGGATGGAAAGGTGCATTGTCAAGAAATAATGCCACTTTTTGCTTATGATTCAACACATGGGAATTAAAAGATTTCAGCCAACATTCAAACAGGGAAGATGTCATCCACAACTTTTTATATGAGTACCACTCCATACCCATGAAATTGTGATCAACATTTTTTAAGCATAGAGGTTTTAAGGATCTTCCAGTGATCAAGGGACCCTCCTCCTCCCCTATAGCATTGCAGAAAAACATAGCAAGTTGTCCGGCCATCTTCCCACCTTCACAAGTCTCATTACTGAAGGTGAGGGATTTTGCAGATATGGACCGAAAAAAGACCACTTTCATCAGCATTAAAAATGTCATGAGGTTCATAATCCTGCAGTAGAATCAGCATTCAATTTCCAATCTTCTTCTTACTTTTCGTTAACATCACCACCTTCGCCATACTTAGCTTGGATTGAAATTTTATGTAGTTTTCTTACACATTAAAGCCGCCCATGCTGGCCACAAAGTCCTCTATTTGTTCACACACAAAGTTCAACTCTTTCGCCATCTGAAGAGCCTTCTCTTGCAGCATTGGTCCGCTTACTGGTGACATCTTTGCACTGGCAAATTTAAACCATCGGTCATTAACTTCCCCCACCATCGATTCTCTTTTTCGTTTCATTTCATGAGACTTATTTTCTTCCCATTCATTCGACACTTCTTATTTTTTAATGATATTGATCTGCGTCCTACCTCTTTTAAAAATGTCAGCGAATTTCCTCGACGAAACACCTTTCTCATTTTCTATAATAACATTCCATCTCTCTTCTAAACACAGCAAGACTTTTTCCCCTTCACTCCTTTTTCTCCCGCTAAAGCACAAACTTCATTATGGATGTTATCAGACCGTCTGTCACCAGGTATGAAGCAAAAATAAAACAAGAAGAAATATTCGGCATTGGATGTGACCGTACCTAGCTGTTGCGGCATTTGTATGACCATTGTGGTTAGGTGAAACAATGTCATTTGCCTCTCAGATGTCGGCACTTCATGGTGTGGTGTTCCCAAAGGTTGAAAAGGGAGGAAGAATAGAAAGATAGACAACTGAGGAGGGGTCACCTAAGTGGACGAAAGGGGACTAGGGAGACAGTTGCGCCCACGAGGGACTGAGAGTGAGGAGGTCCATTGCCTTACAGTCCCCCTTCGTATGAAACTTTTAGCACTCCCCCTTCCCTTTTAAAGAGAATTTTTTCTGAGCCATGGACTTTAAAAGTTGTATGAAAATGACCAAGAGCATCACAAATCCCTCCTAAATCAGTCCTCAGGCATTCAGTGGCCACATGCTCCCTCTTCAGGTGGAAAGGCCACTGACCACAGGCCGAGAGTCGAGGTGGCCGCTGGCTGAGGGCCAAGGTGACCGCTGAAATGAGGTGAAATTTACATTAGTCATATAGGAAATATGGTCGGTTCCAGAAAAAAAAAGTGGCCGCTTACTGAGGTTACCGCTGAATTGAGGTGGCCATTTACGCAAATTTCACTGTATTAATATACTTCTTATCTTTTGCAGACTATTACTTTAGTCTTATTTTTTCCTTATACTCAGGTTGTGTATTCTCATTCCATTTCCCGTGCAAACTAATGTCCTCTTTCATCTGAGTAAGCATAGCTATGACATTTCCGCAATGTCAATTCACAGTAAGCATAGCTATGTTTCCCGAAAAAGTATGGGCACAGACTATTCAATAAATTACCAGATCTTGTAGCTAGTGTTATGGTCTCTACATTCAAAATGAAACTATTTTCATAGTTATTATCCAAAGGATTGTACAGTGTGCAGGATTATCTTACTGCTGACAACTGTGACGTATTGTTTTAATCTTTACGAGGGTGGTCTGAAAAGTTTCCGACCTTAACGTGAAGATGGCAGCACTCGTAAATAAAAGCTAGTGAATTTCATTGTTCATCAGTTGACAGTTACCAAAGTTTCAGCCATTTTGGACACACAGTTGTTATGTAACAGTCGTTTGAGTGAGATGATGGGAGTGTTTTTGTGAAAATGGACAAAATCGAGTATCGAGCTGTTATTAAATATTTGTTTTTGAAAGGCAATATGCCTA
>WURS02076280.1:0-10304 GCA_011762765.2 Rhinocypha anisoptera | reverse complement strand
GCGAGTTCGAGTCCCTCCCAGTTTTTTCAACGATTTGAAGAGGTGTAAAAATACCATAGTCGTCGAAGCACCCTCTAAACAAAAGTACTACTACTAACACAGACGACCACACATGCACACAAACACAATCACACACTTATGAAACACGCACATAAAAAAGAAAGAAACTCTTAATTCGATAACAAACAGATTTTTAGTTATAAGAGATCCATTTTTGTTTTCCTTTTACATATGTTCACCATACATGTTTCTAAGGGGCAGCCAGCCCTGCTTTGACGAAGCCCATGTCTTGTCGCCATCTTATGCTAAAACTGGGTCGTCGTCGTAATAGCTTTTTGTGATGTCCAAAATTTTGATTTATTACGAAATCATAAAATTGAAAACTTCTTTCGTCTACTCAAATATCCCAATTGTACTTTCCGTAGTGCTTTTGAGACACCACTGGTCATTTTAACTTACAGCGTCTTCGGTCGGACGCCATCTGAATTTCTTCCTGTTTTACTGTTCTCTCCAATAGATTTATTTTATTTCTTTTTTCCCTTTGAGACACTGCGCCGACGGCGGCGCTTCTCCATTTTTCTAAGACTTTTCGATCCTTCCTGCTCCTTTGGGCTACGTTCTCAGGGCTTTCTTTAAAAAAGGATCTTTCTACTTTAATTTTTATTTTTCTTTGTCGTCGGTGGATAGGTTCTCTTCTTATATTACTTTGGTGCCCTTTCATTTTCTCGTTCTGTTACATGTGATGACCCTTTCTTTGTACCGACGAGGAAGATGGAAAGCTCTTGACTTGAATTCTACCAGTCTTATCTAGAATTACCTCCAACCCCTTTATCAGTCCCAGCTTTTTATGATCCTCCTGTCAAAATCTCCATTGCCTTCCTACCTTGGGGTAATCACATTCTGAACACCTTGCATAAGATACAATTGTTCACTATGCATGACTGGTCTTTTCCCATCATTTATCCCCGTCTTGAGATTCAATTGGGTGATATTCGTAAAATGGAAGATTAAATAACTTCTATATATTTTTATTGGTGAGGTTTTTATTATATAGTTATGTAAACACATATTATAAGATGATTCTATCAACTATTGAAGTCGTAAACACTCCACTTTTAGTTACCTCTCTCGTATTACTGAACTTCACCTTCAAGGAATCTTTTGCCATGGTTCATAGGACAACAGATCTCAGATGTGAATTTGCCTGCATTTACTTACTGGCTCCAATGTTGCTTAAGTGAGAGAAGGATGCCGACCTCTCCCTACATTTATGAATGATTAACTTCAACAATATCACAAATTAGCGTCATCAAGGACTCCATAATAGCTGTTCCTGTCTTCGGTAAAACACTGAAAACACCATTGACGCCGTAACCCGCCTGAGTGACCACTTTCACTACGTTTTCAGATTAATTCTTCAATATTGGAGTTCAAGTATTAAGGAAAAGGTGCACGACGACATATTACTCCTTCAATATCGTGGCAACATGCGTATAATTCGCACTCGTTGATAGTTTTCCCCCGATTTCCCTTCAGGAAATTAGTTTGGTCCTCATTTTCATCCCTTAAAATATCATCTTCAGTATTCTTGCTAATAGTATTTTTATAATAAAAGGAAAAATAGAGGGGAGGGTCCCTCGAGGAAGGCCGAGGGACAGATATATAGGGTAAATTATTAGAGACGTTAGAAGGAAGGCCTACCAAGGAGCAAGAGAGCTAGCACTAGATAGGAAAGGATGGAGGGCTGCAGTCAACCAATCTTCGGATTGAAGTACTGATGATGATGATAAATAAATACTCTTTCGAATACTGGTAATAGAGTACATAATCACTAGCCCTCGTATTACATTAATTTTTTAATACGATATGCGTGATACCATCACATTTCATATGTGAAGATTAATTCAAACTCAAAAATCATTAATTTCTTTCAAGTATTTAGTGTATACTCATTAACATGATGCGGCCACCAATATATTTTATGATGGAAAATGTGATAACTCAAGTTATATCATACTTGCCATCAGGAGAACAGCAGCGTTTCATGAAATACCAATTGCTACCAATGGAAACGAAGCAACCGCTGATGTAACAACAATCTATCACACACAACCCTCCTGTAAATTTAGTCTAAAGTATTTAGTGTTGAAGTATCCTGGTTGGTAAATTATGATTATATGGAAGGTTTAAAAGGAAACACTGAAATGCCACGTAAAAATTTTATTTTAATTCTGATAGATTTTTTGTAAACTTTTTTATAAATAAACTTTTTATGTGGAACTGAAGTTTTTCCTTTTAAACTTTTATTCATGAGAGAATTCCACCAAGTCAAGCCTGAAAAGATTTCTTGAGTAATGGTTATACACATGAAGATTATTGCGCAAGATTCACATCTGCATTTATCAAGTTACTCAGGAGCAGTTATTCTCCTCCTATAAACTTTCACGGCGAACACACGGCGCTGAAAACCACTCACCCGGTCGAAGACATGAGAGGAATTTATAAACACGCGTACTATAAACTTTCCGTTTCGAAAAATGAATTGCATTCAGTCAAGTTGAATCTGGAAGCTGATGAACCCGAATTCTGCCCGAATGAAAGTTGCTCCCAGCTGTTAATGATGCATTTCATCGCTGGAATTTCACGATGAAAAAAAAACTCTAGACGCTAGAGTAAATAAATCCTATTTAATGCCAAAGTAGTCGTAAGTATTGGTCAAGCAAGTAGTTTCCACAGCATGTCACTTGAATGCAATCATCGTTTTTCGTTTATATCTAGCAACTTATTATTTTTTTTGGAAGACTGTGTTTCGGTAGAAACAAAGGTTTTATTGTAAGTTTTTTTTTCGTGAAATTGATCGAGAACCAAAAGTACTACAAATAAAGATATGACAGAAAATAAATACGCACAGTCCGGTTTTTATCGAATTGTTTTTAAGTAAGGATTAAAGTGCTGAGATTTTAATAATCAATCACACTCCGCAAATGGTGATATCGTACAGTGATGTATTCTGAAAAATTATTTGATAAGTACAGGCGCTTTATCAGGAAACATATCTAAACATTGAAGCCGACAAGATTGGGTAATGAGGTTTCTGGTTTTCTCTAAGGCCCTGAATCTGAACACCCGTCTTCTAAGAATCAGTCTCCTACAGACGGGTTATGTTGACACATTCTATTATAGATCATAATACAAAGGAGTTTACTTTCAGTTACCATGTTAGCCGTCGGGCTAACATGGTAGCTGAATTATAGTATAATCATTATAGTATAACTGAATTATAGAATAACGGGGGAATTCTAGTATAACCAATCATAGTTTTTCCTAGGATAACTTTATGAAAACTTTGGATTAGAACGGCAAGCCTGTGGATTTGGAGTGCAAGAATTTAGACAAATGTGTCGCTGTTAAAATTATTATCATTGTTTCAGTAAGTTATATTTTAATCGCTGTTTCCGTATTGACCGTTTCGCTTCTTATAAGTAATTTTCTAGTATTTAAAGCTCGAGAATATGTATATAAAGGGTAAAACTTTGAGTGTCACTGGAATATGTCAACTCAATTAATAATTCAACTAGTGTTGCTCCAATGTAGCAAATTACATATTTTTGTATAAGTTAGAAAGTATTTAATCGAAATGGAATTCCACCATCTCGCAGTTCCTAATTTTACCCAGCAATGAATTTAATTATCGTCACTTAAGCGAAATAAATTAATTGATTTACGTATAATGCTGAATTAGGACTGAAACTGACTAATGTACACCTTTTGTTTTCTTTTCCTCCTGTCCGCATTTTACTCTGTAACTTTTTCGCAACAGCTTAAAAAATTCTACCAACCTTTTTACTTATTAAAATTTAAAATGAAAAATTTAAATACAGGCTTTCCAAAAAACAATGACCAGGCCAATTATGTTTTTTAAATAAGTTTTTACAGGAGTCATAAAAAGAATACTCAGAGTAAGGTCGGTAATTGTCGCATATTTCATCATCATCTATTCCGCAAAAATTGAAATGAATATAGTTTGAAAAAAAGATTTAAAAGGGTTGCTCCAATGTGAAAGAAGGAATGAGATTAATCACGAAAAATGTACAGAAATAAATTTTTGGATAAAGTATTAAGAATATCTACTTTTAAAAACTAAAAGTGTGAGCAAGAATAATGTAATCTTCTTCCCGCACGACGGATACATTTCTAAAGGCGTTCTCGATAACTTCTTTCGTCGTGCGGCGGTTTTTTTTTCTGAGTAACTCGGAACAGGTTCAGAAATTAGCACGTTTGTTTTCGCATAATGTGGCACCTTATTCGACCTCCTTGTTTACAGACAACCAGCAATTACCCCTTCTCCCATAACCATAATTTGAGCTTATTTGTGAATCGTTTAACCCGAGACTCCACTCACTTATGAGCGGCCTCAGGGAAAACTGGTTTTTTTGGAATAATAAATTAATTGGAAAATCTGGCTTCGTTTGGTATTACTTCAGCATTCCTAACCTTTCGAGGCAGCGCTCAAAAGAATACCCAACTGACCGGTTTTTGATCAAATAGGGACTATTGGTTATCTAGTATTGATGTTGGTCACGAGTTTTTTCAATTTTTTGTGTAACCAAATGCTACAGGGTAAGAATATAATGTGGTTAGCATTGAGAAACCTTAAACGTATTCTTAAGGATCACCTGTAAGTTAAAAATTATATCAACTCGCCTAATTTTTCGATTTTCTTAGTGAGATTCCTTTCGTAGTAATTGTAAACGATCAACTTTTCAAACTTCTCTATGAAACGTGTTACCCTAAGATTGTAGTAAATCATGAATAAACTATTCCAGATATGCCATGCGACTAGTTTACAATGTCAACTGAAAGATTGTTTTATTAGTTGGCATAATATTGTAATGTAAATAGGCTAGTAATTTTATAAAATTGCCCCGTACAATATTAAATAAATAATAGTGTTTTGAAGTAACAAAATCATATAGTGAGATTTATTCGTATAATACGATAGTTTTTCTTTTCCTAATTACACATAAAACTAAGAATTCAATCGCAAAATACAATTAGTCTTTGTATCAGGATTATAGTCTGTATATATATATATATTAAATTCATATAGTTGATTTCTCTCCGGACAGATTTCTCTTTAATAACGGGAGAGTATGTAAATGGTTGGAACACAATATTGAGGTGGATGCACGATAAGATCGTCTAGATATTATGGCTTCAAGGTTTTATACTTTTAGAATGTGGAGATGAATCTTTAATTAAAAATATATACACAGTTACAACAGAGATTTATTTTACCCTTGTTGGCCTTGACTGTATAAATATTTTTTGGTGGAAAATAATTTTGTAAAAGTTTTCAATCAACTTTTATATCGTTTCTTAATACGCAAACTATATTGTTTGATAATAATGCTAAGTGGTTGGCACAGACTGGAGAAGTTCTTGGAATCGAAAGTTCATTGCTACGTTATTACACTGGCAAAATAATTTCCCGCGTCCATTTACTTCCGAAGGGACAGTTTTCAATTCGCAGAGTTTCTACTTAAACGCGTGTTAATCAACTTTCAGTATTGCATCGTCGGAATATGGTAATCTACTTCTCATGACAGCACTTTTCCGCTAAATTTCTCGAATTTTTTATGATCGTAATTTTTCATTTCGATGTTTTTGAAGATCACACTGACTAATTCCGCGATCTCGATTTTCACATATTTTTCGATTCGTATAAATTTAATTATGGATTAAATGGATTTTTTTTCACTTTAAAAAAGTATTTTTTTTTATTTACGTTTACCGTACCAATATTTTGAAATCCTATAATATCACTACACGAAATTATTACAAGCAATGGAATCTGGTTGAATTTAAAACTACTTAATTTTAAATGTAAATTAAATCAGAATAGTGGAACAGAAACGGGTGCGTTTCCGTAAAAAGTTGATTCTCGGAAATAACTCTAAAAGTAATACATTTATGTATGTTTTCGAACGAATCCATCATGTTTCCGACCAACACTACAGCCACCTACAGGAATCTCACAGAAGTAATTTTGAATCAGTTTCGTTTCAGTCCTTAATTTTCACAATCTAATTTTTTCCTTCTCAATTAATACACACGGCGAAATGCGGTTAAACCTCTCAAGACGGTCCATCGTTTCCGAGAAGGAGAGGCTCGAACGTTACAAGAAGCAGTAAAGAATGGCGAGCAGTTTTAATGGTGACCCAATTACTGTTTCTGCAGGAGGATGGATAGTATTGGGACAGCAAGTGTGGAGAGAGAGAGGGGGAGGGGGGGGGGGAGAGAAACGATTTGCCGTATCACGAGAAAATGTCTTACATGTGATTCTGTGTCGGTACCGCGGTGAGTAACAGCCCCGCTCGCAAGATAGCTGACGTGCGCATGAAAAGTCGGTGGAAGCCAGAGAAGATTCCGTTCGGAGCACGAGCCGCGAAGCCGTTTGTGGCTTCATATGTCACTTCTTGCATTTCCAAGGCCTTGAGAAACCTTGTGCCACCCAATCAACACCGTCAACTTCCCAAATGGAGCCGAGTGCTTTTAAAAGAATGCGTGCAATCGACCATCAGTTCGACTCTGTACTAGAGATGGGCGATTTCAAGAAATGAATCGATTCGAATCTGATTCGCAACTGAATCGAAATCGTAACTGACTCGGAATCGGATCCGAATCGTAATCGTAACTGAATCGGAATCGTAACTTAATCGAAATTGAATCGCAATTGAATCGAAATCTTAACTGACTCGGTATCGGATCCGAATCAAAATCGTAACAGAATCGGAATCGTAACTGAATCGGAATCGTAACTGAATCGGAATCGTAACTGAATCGGAATCGTAACTGAATTGGAATCATAACTGAATCGGAATCGTAATTGAATCTAAATCGTAACTGAATCGAATCGGAGGGTAAACGAATCGAATCAGGATCGGATCACAATAATCGATTCAAAATAACAGGGAATCGAATTAAAACAATCCATTTCCGAGTGAATCGAATCGGAATCACCCCTCTCTACTCTGTACCAGAAAAAAATCTTTTAAAATATCTCATTACCATGTCAATCAAATTACTCGATTTATTGCTCTAGTTTATTATGTATTACACTAGTTTGAATGAAAATATACAATAGGCAATTTATAAAATTGGACGATAAAAATATTATATATATATATATATGTAATTGAAAATCCATTACTTGGAGCGTAATTAATGCACTCTAGTTTTTGTAGATAAACTTTAAACAAGGGTTGCTAGTAGTAATGGCACTAAAATCATTCTCTTCTCCTTCACTTAACTGTAAACTTGATTTTTTTTCACTTTTGCACCAAAAGCTTAAGTAAATTACAATGGTTCCAGGCTATCGACCTAAATTTTGTGTGTTTTTGAAGTAAATACTTGAAAAGGATTTTTTTAGATGCAAATTTATTGTGAGATTTGGAGATTCTTCTAAAAATGTTCACATAACATTTTCTACTATATTTGCTTAATTTTTATTTGGTCAGGATCGCAATTGTTGAAACTTCAACAGATATATATTTTATTTTGATTCAATGTTCAGGTGACCAGCCATTCATGCGGAATCTTGAAAATTACATTTCATGTTATCGAGAATTGCAACTTAAATCCCTTTCATCGTTGATTTATTCCCAGTTATCGCTATATAGTTTCAACAAGAAACTTTTTGGAGGTCTGGAAATAGTATCGCTATACTTCTACTCAAATTAAATGTTGATTCAAATGAATAAGCATTAAAAGCTATCTCAAGTGCCTCACCGAGGATTATGGCGCAGTAAGTACTCGTGTAATATGAGTTGGAAATTTGGTACCTACATTGAATATTTTTGTTCATGAGTCCATCTTTACGGGAAAATTAAAATTAATTACATGTGATATTGCTTTTGATAATCGAATCTTCAGTTTTGTTTCAAGTTTTGCAGAAATGTTGTCTGTAGATAAGTAGATACCATTACAATAGCGCAACATTTATAGTACCATAGGGCAAATTTTTCCTCTCCTACAGGAGGCTTATAAGAGCAATTAAAACCTTTTATACACAGTCCAGAAATTATGCTACTGGATTTAATCCAGACGAAGCCTTGTTGACGCCTGATCATATTTAAATCTTGCTCACCCTTTGTTCCCTTATCAATAATTTAACCCTTCGAACCTTCAATTTTACCCTGATTAATATGCTCATTTGAGTTATGCCCAGGTCTTTCTGAAAAAAATCCATTGAACTTACGCTGGCGTGTGAGCAAAAATTTTTATGTTAAAAAGCTTATAATCCTTTCATAAATATTAACATCCAGTTATAAATACACCGACGGAAAAGCTTCCATCACATTACCATAAACCTTTTTTTGCCTTCAAATCTTTGCCTAAAATCTTTGGAATATTTCATGTATTATATAAAAATATTTTATTACGGAGAAGTTAAGAATGTAAAGAAGAGTTAAGAAAGAACAAAAAAGTTAATGACTAAAATTTCTCAAGAAATAATCATTGAAATTAGAGTTATGGTAAGCGATAATACTCGTATGGGGATCGTCTATAATCATCTTTAACGCTGACTCTGACTGCGAGAAATCATTGAAAATGAGATGCAGAGGCCAACGTAAGGCCTTATGCATATTCCATTCTCACGTTAATTTCATCCCATGTCTATCGTTCGTCTCGCTTTATCTTCTGATTTCTACAGCTGACTTTTACCGTCGTGATTATTCATTAACGTCTACTAATGATACTGCTAAATGTTAACACTTTAGTTTCAATATTTTACTAGAGTATGATATCTGATGTTCAATCGTGCGTAGTTCATCCGCGAGACGAGTATAAAACGAAAGGTATTTAACTGTGTCATGTCAATTATTATTTGAAAAGGTATTGATTTTCAAAACACCTCAAAGAAAAGAATTTAATTTTTCACCATCAAGGTGATAGTAACACTGAACATAGTCTAAGAAATGAGGACACTTTGCAATTTCCTCTTTAAAAAAAAACTTCTTCTTTTATTCCCGGAATGTTTCGGCGTACTACACCATTATCAAGCGTGGAATGACAGAAAAATTTCGGGAATAAAGAAGAAGTTTTTTTTTTTTAAGTGGACATTTGCAAATTATCCTCATATCTTTAGATTATGGATCGTTTACACCATATCTCACCCGACTCTATATCGTTTACTATATTTATAGTTTAAAAAGAGCAGCATCGGAGAGATTGAAGAGCGGACTTATTTTGAAACAAGTCATGCACAAAAAAGCAAATCAGAATAATTGTCGGGTGTAGTTTATCAAGGTCTCTGTGTTTATTTGAAAAACTGTGTTCATGCACCTTTTTTTATTCATGATATTCTGCATTTGTAAGATTAAGGTGCGGCAAAAAAGATTCGCATATAAAAAAATAAAGATTTTTCATAGGATAACGTGACGCACACACAATACGGAGTGACTCAAGATTGTTAAAACATAAATCTAACATCATTGTTCATCGAAGAATATCCAGGAAGAAAACGTAATTTCCGCTAGCTCAAGCGTCCATTTCGGGACTTGTTAATCAAGTAACGTGTTATCGCATCTCTGTCGCAATCCCTGGATGTGTTTCCCGAACCAAGTGTTAGGTACTGTACGTAAGGTGCAACACTTTACACGACCAAGGTCTCGTTGACACTCGAAAAAATTACACCAACGCATTTTCCTGCGGCATAAAATTGGACGCATGGTGGCACGGGGGGGGGTTCGGTGAAGCGCTGACCGTGCACGAGTAATTGAATTAACTTCACGACTGATCCAATCGCGACGAATCGAGAACGGATCGCATTTGCATTACATTCTCGCAGGGAAAAACATACGATGTCCACACGAGGTGTTCCTCGTGTCCTTCACTTCCCTTTGGCACCGTCCCATTCATTAACGCGTCCTCTTAATGAAACTGCTTCCCCCTTTTCGCCTCATAAATGTCAGGGAGACTCGAAGGAACAATCACGGACGCCCTTGGACGCGAGTACATACGTAGGTATATATATATATATATGTAACAACGAAGGGATTCAGATTGACAAAGGGGCAAAGAGCCCCGAAATATATCTCTCCGAAATGTAGGACTATCTTTTTATTGTTTCTATGTGCGAATGTCTATAAGTGAGTGCGTGTGTTCGTTGTTGCTGCTCATCTGAGTTATTCCTAAGTATATATATATGTATATATTTATATACACTAGGAAAATCTTGGTGGCGACGAAGCGCATTTCACATATAAACAAATAAACAGATATAGTTGAGAACAGAGACA
>WURS02076260.1:0-10306 GCA_011762765.2 Rhinocypha anisoptera | reverse complement strand
ACACTAGGTTTAATTCCACAGAAATGTATTGCACAACTCCCCCACTTTCAACCTTTCCATAGTGTTGGGTTCTCTCTCTCTCTCTCTCTCTCTCTCTCTCTCTCTCTCTCTCTCTATCTATCTATCTTTCGGTGGCGTCGATCGCCAAAGTCAACGGACGAACAAAATAATATGAAAGTCGTTACCCTATGTGTCGACACAGAAAATATCTCATTCGATCACATAAATCTGTCATGCGGTTTGGTATGATGAAAAGAAAATAAATACCGAAGGGCATTTGAATTTTGTGTGTGATAATTTTTTACTATCACAATTTTTTAAACATATATATTCAACTTCGTTATATCTTTGGCTAAATTTATTAGGATAAAACGGTTTTAATTTCATTAATTTGACTCCGGCATCGCGCCAACTGAAGCTGTTGCTATTTGAAACATGTTCAGTTCGTCTGCCTCTGCCTTCATGAAAAATCACTCTAATACGAACACGTTCTTTCACATTTTGCATATATAAGGGACAAGGTCACGTGTAAGTCAAACGCGAACATTTCGGAATTCACCCCGCCAAAAAATTCCAGTTACTGTCAGGTGGCACCAATTGTACTTTGTACTATTCTTTATGGTTCACTTGACGTTACTTCTCCATCACCTCTCACAATATAAAAAGCAGCGGATTCCCACCATAAGATAAATGACCAGATCCCCGTCCATAGACATTTTTTTATTACGTATTAGAAAACTGGTAGTCCACATGGAACGTTTGACTGATAGATTGGTTTATTTATAAATAAAACCAGAACTGACTACCTTAGTTCCAATCCCAGTATATATGAGCGTCTGTAGATACCAGGAGGAAAAAATATACTATTTACGTTATGACCTTGAGGAAATGGTGAGAACACATCTGGTAGAAAGTACATCCTAGTATGGTGGTCTGGAAAGTTGTCGTGGGTGACGGAAAAACGGGAGTGGGGTAAGTGATTACGGTAAAAGGATAAGGAATAACCACGGGGAGAAATTAGCAGAAGGAGGAGACATTTCGTCATATGGAATACGGATATGGAAATTCAATAGGGTGAAAAAGGTGTGACATATAACCGTGAGATGTAAGGTTTGACCGCGACGAAGAAGAAGAAATAATATTTTCAATAGGCTTTTGAATGAGGGTAATGAGAGTATAACAGTGAAAAAATGTGCAGAGTTTTTTAAAATGGCATGTTAGGAAATTAAGGTTGATGAAAAACTTTTAGGACGAGTGAGCTATAGAAAATCAATTTCCTAAGTTTCCCAGGCGAGATGATTATTGAGATGGCACAGCGCAGCCAATGGAAGGGGTCACTACAGTGGACTTGAGGGGGAAGTTACGAGAGTCAAAAGGTAATATTAGGCGAGAGACTGATCAGGTGAACGGAGGATATGAGGAAGTTGCTGTGGGAGATTTGGTATGAAAATTAATAGCAAGAAAATATTAATGAGATTTCCGACAAGTAGGAAGTCTGAGTAAAGCATAAGAGGGGTATAGTTTGGAAAAGGTTTTACTAATTTAGACAGGATGTATGAGGACAACAGAGAGGGATAATGATATTCGAAGAAGAATTACGTTATCAAAAGCATTTATGAAAAAAATATAAGCTGATGATAGCACCATTAGTTAAAGTCATGGAGAAAATAAAATTAAAGAACAAAATAGGAGCATGTGACTACAATGATTTGAAACCTGGTCTATGAGGAAAGATGATGATCCTACATAAGAAAATTTTCAAAAGAAACTGTGGCAAGGGATGGAGAAAATAAAACGGACTGACAAGAGAGGACAGGCTGATGTAACTGGTGGAAACACGAAGGATGCAGTAAAGATGGATGATAAGCATGATAAAGAGGCGATGGGGTGTTGTGGACAATTAAAGAGGTTAGAAGGCAGGTGCTTGGAAGGTGAAGGTAGGAAAAAAATATTGATATTAGATGCCGACTGTTGGCGAATTGGTGATATTAGATGCCGAGTGTTGACGAATTCGAAGTATTTGCAGATATGGCGCATTTGTTAATGCTTGACTCGATTTAAATTCGGTGGAATACCGATCAATATGATAAACTTCTTTTAACCTCACCATCATTTTCAATAACAACGCTTCATTTACGTGTTCGCTCAGCAATAGTTGTCAATCAATTTGCGGTGGGTGGAATAACCGAGGACACCATGGCATGGATTCTACATTCTTCTACTATGTACCCGAGTGCAGGCAGGGAAACATGCGCGCTCGGACGCAAGTCCTACCCACGCCTAGTAACCAATTTCCACCCGCTTCATCATTCCAGCCCAGGACGACCCACCTTCTTCTCAAATCTTCCATATTCGCCTGGGGGACACCGGCCATCCCCGTCGCCGGCACCCTGAGCTTCGGCACCCGGTTCTACGCCCCCCGACCCGGCACGGCCCTCTGCTATCCGGACGGGACCGCCTTCTACCTCGCCGTCTTGACCCCCACGGCGGCCACTCTCGCCGTCGACGCCCTGGCCTTCGTGCTAATCGCGCGGACGCTCTTCTGCTACTCGAGTCCCTCTCGCGAGAGGCGACCGCTGATCCTCCGCCGCTCCATCACCGCCTTCCTCCTGCTCTCCCTCCTCGGGATCAACTGGACCGCCGAGTTCCCGCTGCAGGCACTCAAGACGCACCCGGTCGCCTTCCGCCGATTCCGCATCTTCCTGGCGTCCACGGTTCTTCATGCAGGGCGCGTCGCAGTTCTTCCTGCTCCTGCCTCTCCGGGAGGAATGCGGGAAGAAGATGTCGGCGATCACCTCGTGGTTCAGGTCGTCGTTCTTCTACTCCCGGAAGTCGGGGATCAGACGCCCCGTCGCGAAGGAGAGATCGGATCGCGACGCACGGTCCATCTACTTGAAGTCCGGCGCGTCTTCTTCGACGGTCGATTTCGCAAACTTGCGTAATGTTTCCCCCACGCCGTAATTCCGTGCGGTCTCTCTCTCTTTCTAATTTAGTGCCCCAGAACCGTAATAACAAGAACAGTAATAAAAAGTTACCGCTTCTTGAAAAAAGACCATCCAATTTATACAGCTTTTTAGTTATCAATGTCAAAATACATTAAAAATGTGTGAACACGTGTTGTATCCGTAGAAAAAGAGTCGGAAGAGTGGATATATTACCATCATAATTTTTAGAAGGCTCACAAGTTTAACTTTCACAAGGGAAACACGGATTGATTGATTTGCGATATCAACAACGGTGGCCACTGAGCGTCTGTTGCATACTCTTGAGGTACAGATTTGAAATGAAGAGACGTATTTCTCAGAGCATACATGTCCATGAATCTTGTTTATATTTGCCTAGATGCTCAAAATGTTGAAATGCGCGTATGCTCTCCAAAGCAATAAAAGTGTGAGAGTATGTGACATGATAAACTTTGGTGAAGAAAAGTGCGAAGAATAATGAAAATCATTCCTCTTCATTAATGGAAAAGTGCTTGGAACATAAGACTTGCATGAAACAATTTGTGTCACCGCACATGCATTGCTGAAAGTTTAATGTATTCAACATCATAAATCTCCTGGTTACGTACACCTCTCCTTGGATATGGACCTGTGGTGCTCACGTAAAGAGACTTTTAGTGAATAAGCATCCTTTCCACTTCTGGAGCTGCCTTAAGAGGCGCCACACATTTGCTCAATGAAGTGTTTTTCGGAATTTATTATGTAATTATCCACATGGACATCGCATGACTCTTGTCATCCTCTCCAAGGAAAAATTCCTGCTGCTTCAAAATAATGTATGTACTGAAGTTTATTTTCAGCAATAAATGATCCATTATTAAAAGCTATCCGGAAGCAGGCGTGATGAGATGTCGGCGTATCATAAAATGCCTTCAATCTGCATCTTCAACAAAATCCTCTTGAATCTTACAATAATCTCGTCAAGTAATCGGTGGTGTGAGGCTTGACTTGGTGGAATCGACTTGGTATTCACTTTCTCATCATAGGTAAGGAAGTCAGTCATGTATGATAAGCACTCAAAAAATCAGGATATCAAGTATGAAGTGGTGGATTAATAGTACTATTCCACAGATTTATTGAGAAACTGCGGTTTTGGTTTATTGTCAGTTTGTCAATAAACCTGTGGAGTAATACTAAGTAGTCATCATTTCATAATGGATATCCAATACTTCAAATAAGCCACGCCTGAAACCAGTACATCAGGAAATGTTAGTAGCAGAAAAACCATAGGGGAAAGAAAAAATTAATATATTGCACACGCCTTGCAATGGTCCTTCAAATTAGAGGATTATCCAAAGCGGGAAAGTTCCTGTTTTGATGTAGTATTTTATGACGACATCTGTAGTCACTTTGCAAGCATGTTTGTTGTTAGTGGTTTGAAAGTGTTCCCCCCAGTGATGTAAATGATGTTTTGCCATTGATGTTTTGCATTCGAGTTGCTTCCCTCTGTGTGTAATGTATTACTAACATTTGCTTTTAAGGGTGCAAATCTGTTGGTGGTTCGCAGGGTGCTACGCGAAAGTAGAAGTTGCATATTCCCGCGGATGACAGTGAACATAAGAAGGCGGAAGAAGTACTGTGGATGCATAGGAAAGAATAAGAATGGAGTGCATGCCGTTAGTTAGGGATGGGGGAATGAAATGAGAGTGAATGAGAAGTGAATTGTTGTGGATGACTTAGGACATGAGGAATGAGAAAATACAAGAAGAAGGAGATGGAAAAATAGGACGCTCCCCTTATTTAATTTTATACACTGAGTATTCCAACCAAACTGCCACAGGAGACATAAAAATTATTATGCATACAATTTATGTCAGGTGAAGAACATGACGGCCCACAGGTCTTGGATGTATTTCAATTCGGGAGAAGACGGACAGTAGGGGTTTACTCGGTTTATGAAAGGACCACACCACCAAGATAACGTTCCCCACGCTATCCTGATCCGTTTATGAGGGGTCGCTTTTCCTATTGAGGAGTTCTGTGGTGATTGCGAGTTAGTATTAACTAATTCGTAATACAAGCATTTTGTGTTACTCACGTATGTGATCCGACAATGCCAAGAGAGAGTCACCCCAGTAAGCATCCCCTGCAACGCAATCCATTAGAAAGTGGAGAAGAAACCAAGTGAAACAATAATATTTTGACGAGTGTGTAAAAAATGAGATTTTCATCGATTATTATTAAATTATTTCAACAAGCCAAGCGTTATCAACGAGTTTGTTTGCTAGGAGGTACGTGAACAGGATTGATTGCCGGAATAAGTACGTATTTAGTTCGGTTCGTATACGCGATCGGTCTCTAGGCAGCAAGATGCAGCATCCTCCTTTACACAGAATTCCGTACCTATTAGGACATCTGGAGAGTTGATTTCAACTAACGTGCTGAACTTTAAAGATTTGGATGCGATGCTTCTGCTATTTAACTCTAACAACCAGAACCACAAGTCGAGGTGTACAAATGACCTTTGTTCACCTCAAATTCGTTTATCTCAGCTGCTACTAGTGTTCTCTCTAAAACCAGAATGGAACTTGTTCCTTTGGAGGGAAATGAAGGGGCCCAGCTTAACATTTACAACCTTACTGAAGAAATACCCTCCCAAAGTGGTAGCCCGTATTGTACCATCCTCGTGTGGCCCCATCAAATGATTAGAAGTAATTACAGCGAGTATTTAAAGAGAGTCCTTCTAAAGAAACGATCGTCACTTGTTGAGTGGAGTGCGGAGGACCTGAAACCAAACGTCACACTACAGACGAAATGACAGATATAGAAGATTACGACAGTGAGGGGACATTAACATGATACATGGTGACTCCTATTATGACGTCGAATTCAACTTCGTTTTAAGGTAAGTTCCATTTTCCCTCAGCCCAATATAAGGTATTATGACGGTGTCCAATAATACAAAGCGGCGAACGTCTTTCGAGAAAGGTCGAAAGATTCACCGTGTTTGCGTTGTGCATCTGTGAATCTAACAAGGGCATATTTGCTTCAATTATCATACTCACGAAGCAAGACTATAATTATGTCATAAATATCAGATATTTGGGATGATTTTTAATTCCATCAAGTACATTATCCCCAGTAAAATAGAGAACAAGTACTAATTTCAGTGATCACCAAATGTAGTCTCAATACTAAAAAAAAGAATTTATAACCTTTACATATAAAAATTTACACATTTCCGGATAATTCGCTGTTGTTTGTTATTGAACCATCTGTAATTCCTGGATCTTAAGTCGTAATTCCTGGATAAGCACAATCCGGTGGATCAGAGGCATGACGACGGACCGTTATCTAATTGACACTCGCGTTTTCAATTATTCTCTGCTTAAGCTCCAAAATAAACATGAAGCCCAAGCGCAACATAAAACTCGAAACAGCATGTCGTCCACCGTTTATTACTAATGACACATTTATCAACTTAATGTTCACAGATATGCTGTTTTCTTCTATTATTTATCTATTATTATTCATTTTCTCCAAATCATCATTCGTAGTAATATTTTTTCTTCTTTACCTTCAGAATTTCTATTTCATTACCAGTAATATTAATATAAATACCATGATACATCTGAAGGATCACTCCATTAAAATATCAGATATGTAACATGCTTTACGATATTATAGGGAAATTAAAAATATATACCTTAATATACTGGCTAAAGTACAACTTAAAAATATATAGAAATGATTTCTAAATTAAATAATATAACCAATCCTGAAACAATTATTTAGAAGTTGACAACTGAAATTATCAGAAAATATAAAATATTTGATTGATTATTTGAAAAATCGAATAAAAAATAAAAAATATGAAGAATATTTATATCAGTCTTATTTTTCAGAACATTATTTTATGCAATCATTGGTGGGACATATGGGTTTTCAATTATTTCCTGTTAACATTAACTTAGATGTTTATATTCCGTAAAATGTAAGGAAACTTACCCTATAATAGGTAAGAATAATTCTGTGCTTATCGAAAACACCATTTTTTAGAGGACTGGAATCCAATTAAGATGTACCGCTCGTTACACTTGCATTTTTTAATAGTACTGTTATGGCCAAATACTATTTAGTAATGGTCTAGAAGAAAACTCTTGATTCCATGTACTCAATACCCAAAGATTCTTTCAATCAATGAGTTTCACTCCATTCGCATTAATTCCTGCAAAATTGATATAGACACTAGTATCTTGCTAAGATCTTGTTTGCAGGGCCGACGAATACCTAACTTATAGTCGGTTGTGGAAAAACTTTTTTTCATCTTCAATAATCTCCACGTATATGTAGCACTTATAACCACATTCCTAAGAAAATTCTTTTGCATCGAACCAGTTCCACAAGTATTCAGGATATTAATGTAAATCACGGTGTTACGACATATTCTAGATTTAAAGATGCAAGTTACATCTCTGTTTTTCCCATGCATATCATGGAAATTCCAGGGGTGGATTTAAGAACCCCTTGATGAGGCAAATAATAGGCCCCAGACGATTTAGCCACTGACATATGGCCAAGACTCTCGTACTCTCTGAGAAATTCGCAATAATCGTTCCTTAATTGTGGACGCTGAAGCATTTTACGCTCTATGTTTATACATCTTCTCGCAGCCTAAGAATAAGAGTCTCCCAGAGAAGGCACGTCATTTTTAAATGTCAAGGAAACAATATACCATCCTGAAGCATCTCTTCGATGAGCTTTGACAAACAATTCCTCACATTGAATATCTTCAGGACTTTGAGTGATATAAACCGTGGTTTACTCTAACTTCCAAAACCTTTTTAGTTGATAAAACAAAGGAATTTCCTTTAACACACTCAAAGAAATTTCATATGGAGGAACTTCGAGTGAACTATCAAAAATATTACCCATTAAAATCCATCCAAAAATGGACTCGATCAGAATCAAATCACAATTCTTAAAAGTTCTCCGCCCCCCAGGAAAACATTGAGAAATAAATCCATTCCCATAATAAAATTCACCGAGTCAGGTTTGTCAAATTCCGGATCGGCCATGTGAAGATGAAGAATACTTCTCCGAATAAAGGGTGGGAGCGGCACTGGTGGAAGTTGAGTGGTTAACTGAGGGAGAATTACGGTCTTGGTGTCTAACACCGGCAACGGACTATGAATCGGTGAAAGTGATATGGATACCCAACCCTCCGGCCGCCTAAGAGGGGTCTGAGATTATCCACACAGCGATCCGTGATAAGGCGACACGGGGAGATTCAACCGCTTAACGGTTGCCGTCGAAATAGCAGACACTTGACTTCCGCAATCGATCATTATTCGGAGAGAGACTTTTAAACAGTCACCATTCCGCACATGGACTAATGCTGTTCCGAGAACAGTCAAGTGTGTCGGGTGGCACTCCACACACGACGATAAGGCGGTTGACGTAGCTTGCGACTGTAAACGCACGGGAGATGAGTCCGCTCGACTAGGCGCAGAAAACATCGGAATACTAAAGTTGTTCGTAAGCCCAGGAATTTGTTCAGGATGCTATGTGGTGTTATGTTATCTCTTGCAAATAGAACAACACATGCCCTTTCGTGAACATCTTGAAGCCCAATGACCTAACTTCAGAAAATTATAACTAAGTTTCTTCGCACGCACTGTTAGCAACGCTCATAGCCTGTTATTTAGGGCATTTAACTTAAGAATGAAGGGACTCACACAGAGGACATTAGTCATTAGCTCGATCATTATTACGTTTTTTCGAGTGAATGCGACCGACAGAGATCTGCATAACCACCCTTGCGGTACGCGAAGCCCTGCCCGAAACTGCCACCTTCACCTCGGGGCCAAGCGAGCTTTGTAAGACCTTGATTCTTTTTCTAACGAAACTCAAAAGTTGAGTAACGGAAGGAAATGGCTGAAGAAAAGATTCAAGGTCTCTTCAAAGAGGGCAAAAGTTTCCGAGTCAACTGCACGAGCAGCTAGCCTGAACAAAATGAATTCTCCCAAATCGGGAATATTCAGAGTGCGTAGAGCGGCGTGTATTTCAAAAAACGTATTTACAATTAACTGGAGAGAAGACAAAGACCCAGTAGTGACAACGGAAAACCCCAGAATTTTGTCGAGGTAATTAAATCCCAAGATCCGTGGATTGCCATAATGATCACACAGCTCCTTCCACGCAGAACAATAATGCGCTTAGCCAAATGGGGCAGAAGCAATAAGCGCTAAATCTTTGCCTTGGAGTGCCGCCTTTAAACAGCTGAACTTCTCCACAGAGGCAATATCTGTTCTGTCATGAACCAGAGATTTAAATACATCACGAAATCCTACGAAATTCGACGGAAAGATGAAAGAATGAAAAAATACTTTTCTTCCACCTCTTCGCCCACACGCACGTCAGCCGAGAGGACATCCCCTTGATCACAGTCATGGCAATAGCAAAAAAGTTGGGCTTGAGAATTGAGAAAATTCGAGGCAGTTGCTTCCAATTGAGAACACCGAACATATCCAACTTTGAATGAACAAATAATTCAGATCCAGACCCATTCAACTCCTCGGCCAAGGAAAATGCAGTGCAAATCGTACCACTATACTGATCGCGTTTAAAACGTAACAATTTTAAACGCTAATCAAATTGTTCCCGCGTTACGGCTCACTTGTCTTTCGCCCCTTCACCGTTGGGCATAGCTTACTGAAAACGATTAAACTTCCCGAATCTAAGTTACAACTATCACTCCCGGCTTTCGGCTCCAAAAAATTGTACGCACGCGTGGCCTTAGTAGGGCCGTGACGCACGACGTACGGAAAAATACAAATGGGAAGGAAAGTTGGAGATATGGAAGGGGAGGTTAGGCGCTTACTCACCAAGCTGTGGACACACCGTGGACGAGCGTCGATCTTTCGCTGGTCACTCCGTGAGAACAAAAAAAAACCGCGACTTCTTTCTTCCGTCTTCAGAACGCCGACTGCTCCTCTCGTCCCTCTTCCACCTTTCCTTCCTTCCCTCCCTCCCTCCCACCTTCCCCTACTTGTACAAGACTACAGCGCCAAGGGTGGTATTATGACAGGCTGGGTAGGGAATTACCGAAATATATTGCCGACGCGCGAACAATAATTTAATAATTTAAATAATAAGTTCTTAGTTTTATATTGGCAATCGTATGCGCCGCAACACATCATCATTTACCAAGCCACTGCATTTTCCAATTTCTTAAAAATTTTCTTGGTGACGCGTTGCAAAAAGTGTTCAAACAACGAATCCGTCATCTATTTGACGCCACACATTATATGGACACAAGTAGCCCAGGAACACAACTCGTCCGCTCCCCTAATGAGTGACCC